>JAJOOR010031795.1:0-12282 GCA_036250505.1 Solanum acaule | reverse complement strand
CTTATAATAAATTTGTTATATACAATATATGGTTCAAATGATAATAAACATTTATATACTGAATATAATTCTTTCCTGTTTATTTTCCATTTTATTTCCGTATTAGTAAATGTTCCTGAATAATATCTACAATGATGTTCTATATTATCTTCATCATACCTGTATTTTAAGACTCCTCCATAACTCTTTTCACTGGCATCTGATTGTAATTTCTTTTTTGTATCTAGTTGTTCATTTGAGTTAATTATTTTTTGTACTATATGCGTTTGCATTTTTATTCCATTTTTATCTATTTGTATTCCTAAGAATTCTATCTGGTTTTTCATTATGTCTGCTTTTTTCTTACTTAGACTTATGCCTGAATATTCTATAATATGTATAAAGTTTTCTAATAATCTTATATGTTCATCCTGTGCTTTGGAATATAGTAATATATCATCAATATATACTACACAATTTTCTAGTTGTTTAAAGTAGTTATCCATAAAGTGTTGATATCTACCTGGTGCATTTTTATATCCAAATGGTAATACATTCCATTCATAAAATCCTTGTGGTACTGTGCTGTAAGTTTTTTAGATTCTTCTTCTAACTTTAAGTGGTAAAATCCTGATTTATAGTCAAATTTCTAAAATAATTATATCCTTGTATTTGTCTTATCTTTATATTTTATTTGGTAATGGGTAATTATATGTTTTAGTTTTTGCATTTAAATTTCTATAATCAATAACCATTCTACTTTTTCCTCTTTTTTGTTCACTATGTTTATTTACTATGATGCTGGGCTTGTATGTTTACTATTAGGTTGGTTTTTGATGGACGGTCAAGATTAAATCTCAGCTTCTATAAATTGGTCATCCCATTCCACTCACTAGGGTTATCATATAGTTCTCTAGACTTTTTCTCGCCGCTGATAATTGTGATAACATAAGGTTTGAACAAGAAGGTACCGCGATAATGTCTTCAGGTATGTTTCTATAACGTCTCTCTATGAATCATCTTGTTTCAAATCCTAACGTACATTAAGTTTATGTTTACAATAACTTTTTAAGGTAAAATATTATATATATATGAATGTTTTTTGTAGGTTCTATATAACCTTTTTATCTGATCATCATTTTTGAAAGCATTGTAGAAAATCATTAAAGTTGCTAAAATTTAACAAATATGTGAGGACTTACAAATTTGTAAAACTTCAAATAGAAATGACAAGAAAATTATGTGAAGACTACAAAAACTGGATATCCTTCCTTATATAGAGTAGTAATTTAAAAAAACATTTTCAAAATTTGCAATTCTAATCCACCTCATGACTGGTAATAAATCACACTTCATTATATAAAAAAAATTATTATTTTTTAATGAGCATCAAATAATGTAACTTAGAAACTAATGGAATGAATGAAAAACATTTTCTAGATTTTTTTCAGCTACAGAGTAGAATATACCTTTTAAAAAAAATAGTTTCTAACCCGATTTTTTTTTTTGATTATTGATTCAGGACCCGACCCCAACTCTAAACTAGAACACAATACTATGATCGATTTGGTATCTGACCCTGACACTCTACCTAGGACCTGACCCCTACTCTTGTTTAAGGACCCGATATTAGAACTAAGACTGATTTTGACCCCAACACACAAAATGGGATAAAACCCCAACACCCGACCTAGGCTCCGACCTAGACACCCTAACACGTGAACCAACACCCAAACTGCAACCGTGGATCTTAACTGGGGTCCGATGTCCAAATCCAGACTTGACCTTGACACACGATGTGGGACCCAACTTTTGAGGTACGACCAAACCCCAATAGTTGATATGAGATGTGACCTCGACTCATGACTTTAGACCTAGGACCCAACTTTCATATATGGACTTGACCCTGACTTCTGATCGGGTCCAATTTTTTTAATTTGGACTTAACATTGGTTCTCATTAGAAACCCAACTAGCAAATTGGGACCAGACCCTAACACCCGACTCAGGACCTAACTTTAAAATTGGAATACGACCTCGACACCCAAATGGGTACCTGTATTTCGAATCAGAATATTACCCATACTTGACCTTGACGACTGATTCAATATCCAACCCCAACTCTTGAATTAGGACATGATTTCTTAATCATGATCCTACCCAAACGCCCGACCTTATTTCCAACCTTGAAATTTAACTTGGGACACAACATCTGAAATGGGACTAGACTTTTGAACAATGACCCGGACCCTACCCTGAAACCCAATACAAATCCTAACTTTTAAAGCAAGACATTAACCCGACACCCGACCCCAAAACTTATTTAAGATCCAAACTATACTCTTGAATAGAGACCTGACTTCTGAATTGGGACCCCACCCCAACACATGATTTCTGATTTAACCTTGATACTCTAACTAGAGACCTGACATTTGAACTAAGACCAACTTCCAAATTAGGATCCACCCTGACCTCGACACCTGATGCGAGACTAGACTTCCGAAGGAGGACCAAACTGAGATTCCTGACTTTCGTCCAAGGACCGACTTCCAAATTGGAACTTGATCCTGACCCCTTAATTGGGACCTGAACTTCCGAAATAGAACCTAACCCCAACACTCGTTTCAGGACCCAATATTTGAACTAGGACCCAATTCTTACCCCGACACTCGAATAAGGACAAAACCCTGTTAGCAAAAATGTGAAAATAAAAAACTAGGAAGAACAACAATATTTAACGTTGTTTAGATCTGAATGATCCTATGTCCACCAGAGAACAACTACCTGCATATTATTAAAGAAATGAGAGAGATCCTAAATACATCTAAGAGAATTGCTCTACTGATTCTGTACTCTTCTAATGTATTTTACTATGAGTTTAGGATGACTTCAACAATGAAGAATCACTATCCTTTTATAGGTGGTCAAACTTAGGTTCCAAGCACAAAGAAAAGAAATACAAAAATTATCTTCCACAAATTTTAGCTTGCTCTCAAAGTTAAATTGACATATGGAATTTTCTTCTATTGGGCTTGACCCCACTAGGACCAAACCAACTTTTTCAGTCTCCATCTTGGTTTGCGGTTTGAGCATGTGTATGAACCCGACAACCAACTTGTGACCTGACCTCGACTCTCTACCCGAAACCAGATTCTAACACCCAACTCACATCACCACCCAAACACCCAACCTAGAATTCGACCACGAGTGCTTACCTAGGATTTGACACCCAAATCGAGGATCAACCCTGAGCAAATTTTAGACTCGAGAGCTGGGTCTTGAATCAAGGTCGTGAATTGGATCCCAAATTGAGAATCATGAGTCGGATTCCAAACTAGTATTGAGAATCGGTAACTGAGATTTGATTTAGGGTAGTTGAGGTGTTGGGTTAGGGTTGCAACCATCTACAAGCAGAGAAAATCATTAGATCATCATTTTTGAAAGAATTGTAGAAAATAATTGAAGTTCTTAAAATTTAACAAATATGTGAGGACTTACAAATTTGTAAAACTTCGAATAGAAATGACAAGAAAATTATGTGAAGACTACAAAAATTGATATCCTTCCTTATATATAGTAGTAATTAAAAAAGATTATTTTCAAAATTTGCAATTCTAATCCACTTCATGACTGGTAATAAATCACACTTCATTATATAATTTTTTTTTATTTTGAATGAGCATCAAATAATGTAACTTAGAAACTAATGGAGCGAATGAAAAACATTTTCTAGATTTTTTTTCGGCTACAGAGTAGAATATACCTTTTAGAAAAATAGTTTCTAACCTGAAAAACAATTCCGGTTATTGATTCAGGACCCAACTCCAACTCAAAACCAGAACACAATGCTATGATCAATTTGGTATCCGACCCTGACACATGACCTAGGACTTGACCCCGACTCTCATTTAAGGACTAGATATTCGAACTAAGACCAAATTTGGACCCATACACACAAAGGGATACAACCCCAAAACCCGACCTAGGCACCCTAGCACATGACCCACCACCCCAACTGCAACCCGACATCTTAATTATCGATTCTCTATACTAATTTGAAAAATTGGTAACTGAAGTCTCTGCTTGTAGATGGTTGCAACCCTAACCAAAGTTGACGTGTTAGTTGAAAAATGAGTTTTGGAAAATGCTTTCCATATTATTTTTGGAGGTAAGTAATTTTCCTCAATTTTGAGAAAATAAGATTATTTGGAAAATATTTTCCAAAACATTGAAGTCAACCAAACATGAAAAATATGGAAATCGTACTAAACAAAAAGCTTGTGTCTTTATCTTATTTTTTATTTTTTCTCGCTCTTTCAAGTGATAGTTTATATATGATGGTGATAAGAAAACAGATGGGTATATCATGTATATAAGTTTCTATTCCGATCTTTGTCTGATGTGTTTAATTTTTTGGTTTTCAGAAAATGGTGCTTTTTTTCGAGCTTCGTATCCAAGTTCAAGACAATCATCTCTTCTTTTATCACGTGGTCAAAATTGGAATGTAAATTTTCCTTCTAGGGAGAGGATTTGTGCCACTACTGCTTCTCAAAATTTTGAGCAGAGTAATCATCCTTCCATTGAAATTCTTCCTGATGAATGCCTCTTTGAGGTATTCAAACGTCTTCCCAGTGGCCAAGAGAGAAGTGTCTGTGCTTGTGTTTCCAAGCGATGGCTTATGCTTTTAAGCAGAATTCACAAGGATGAGATTGCAGAATCTAATGGTATAGAAGGTGAGGGATATCTTGTCAGGTCCCTTTTTGGTAGGGAAGCCACAAATGTCAGACTTGCTGCTATTGCCATTGGAATTGAAAATCATGGAGGCTTAGCAAGTTATCCATTTAGGGAAACAATCCTTGTCTTGGTGTGACTGATGTTGGTCTCGCGGCTATTGCTCGAGGTTGCCCTACTCTCAGAGATCTTTCCTTGTGGAATGTGTCTTTTGTTGGTGATAAAGGCTTATCTGAAATAGCTCATGGATGCCATCTATTGGAGAAGCTTGATCTTTTCCAATACCCAATAATTACTGACAAGTCTTTGTTGGACATTGCGAAGAACTGTCCCGATATGACCTCTTTAACAATAGATTCTTGTTCAAACATAGGGAATGAGTCTCTCAAAGCTGTGGGTCAATACTGTCTGAACCTGAAGATTGTCATATTAAAGAATTCTCCACTCATTGGGGATCATGGATTAGCAGTTCTATTTTATTTAGCTGGTAAAGTTTTAACAGAAGTAAGGCTCCAGGGCCTATGCATCAGGTATCTGTCTCTAGGTATACTTTTTAACTGTTGTACAAAACTTGAGACTATTTCTTTGGTGAGTTGCATTGGTGTGGAAGACTATCCATTAACTTTGGTGGCTTTTTGTCGTAACTCACTAGTATCTTTGGCTATTCGTAATTGTCCTGGGGTAGACAATACTACAATTGATGTAGTAGGTGGACTGTGTTACAAACTGACTCATATAGATCTGAGTGGGCTTCTTAGAATTATTGACAAGGGGCTCATCCCTCTTGTTCAAAATTGTGTAGCTAATTTGGTGGCGGTGAATTTAAGTGGGTGTGTCAATATTACAGACATATCAGTTTCAACCATAGTTAAGCTGAACGGGGGATCTCTGAAGTCTCTGCTCGTAGATGGTTGCAAACATGTTACTGATGCAACGTTAGTAGAAATTTTGAAGTCTTGCTGGATGCTTAATGTACTCGATGTTTCCAAGAGTGGAATCACCGATTCAGGGATTAAAACTTTGGCCAGTGCTACATAACTTCACTTGCGGATCCTCTCATTGTTTGGTTGCCCTTTTGTGTCGGACAATAGCTTACCCTTTTTGCTCGATTTGTTTCAGAACCTTCAGGGCTTGAACATACAGCACTGTCTCGGAATAAGCTCTAGAACTATTGATGCACTTGTAGAGATAAATCCAAGTTGTGATATCCTTTCCTAAGCAGGTTCTCTGGATGGGAAAGACTCTTGTATTTGCATTTTATTTAGACTCTTCAGCTTCTGCTACAGGGAAATAGATAGTTTTCAACATTTACTTTGCTTTTCAAGCATACACGTGTTAATTTGCATTTGCTAAATTAGTGGAAGAGTTAATGGGTATCATTGTTTCTCATTATTGTGGAATAAAGATAAAATGCTAAGTTGGCTTCTCTACTTTGACATTCATCATATTCATTTTGTCTTTCCCAGATAAGAACACAAGTGACAGCCCCATACCATGCGAGGTTGTGTGTTTTAAGGGGAAATAGGAGAATTGCTATTTTACTCTCCTGTTGCATAGTGAGAGTTACGCCAAAAGAGTTCGGACAAACTAAAGTTTTTGCCTCTGCTCTTCTCTCTATGTGAGAGTCAGATTCATCGAACTCTATTTATTTTGTCTCAATCATATATGTGACAACATTTCATTGAAAATTCTAATCACATTTGAGGAAAATATTGCCTAAGGATCTTTCTGAGTA
Source organism: Solanum acaule (assembly GCA_036250505.1). NCBI lineage: Eukaryota > Viridiplantae > Streptophyta > Magnoliopsida > Solanales > Solanaceae > Solanum > Solanum acaule. Next base: position 5,838 of record JAJOOR010031795.1, on the reverse strand, counting down.
AATAAAGAGGAGCAAATCTATATCTTTTTTTTTGTACCTTACCATTATTAGCATACTGATCATTTTAAGTTTCACATTTATATTTTATATACTCCTGAGACGCTTGAAGACGCTTTACATGAACTCAACATTTTTTCTTAATGCTCCCTTGTGAGCAAGCATCTGATAGGTAAAGTCAGCTTTCTATGAATCCTCCAACATAGTAAAATAATTTATGCTATTTCAATTTAAGAATCCTCTATTTTAATTTATGCACTACATTAAACTCCTCCACAAGTTGTCAGCCTTCTTTAGTAGTTTGCGTACATTTTCCTCAACAATGTGAGCTTCCTCAAGAAATAGAAGATCCAATTCATATCAATGTTTGATGTTGGTTGCTTTTTTCTCAGTCCTCTTTCGTCGTCTCCAGATGTTGCTCGCTCTTTTGGGAGTAATATATTGATGGAGTTTTTCTTCTTTGACAATCAAGTTCACCCACATGTTTTTACACGCTGGATAAAGAAACTTGCGTGTCTCTTTTATTCTCCTTTAGAGCTAACTAACCTATTTCGAGCAAAGGAAGTAATGGATTATGTTAAGTTTTGTTTGAAAGGTAATATCTATTCTCTTTGACTCTATGTTTTGTTAGTTTTTACATTCAAATAACAAGAACCAAGACCATAATCTTTGTCCCATTCAGTAACTCAAAATTCAATTTCAAATCCGTATTCTAAATCCATCCAACCAATTTCAAATTTTGAACCCTAGCTATTTGGGGTCTATAAATAGAATCCTCTCTACTCCTATTTTTACTCGGTTCTCAATTTCAGATTTCATTGAGTTAAGAAAAAATTCCAGAGAGTTCGAGTTTACAAAAATATTTAATTTCAACTAGTCGGAGTTGTGCCCTAATAAAAATTTCTTAACAACTTCAATACATCTGACAAAGCTTACCACAAAAAAATCCACTTTCAAGTTCGCGCATGATTTCATAATAGAACCAAAGTGATGTATAACTGAACTATATATCTAGAAAATATGGAAAATTATGTAATTAGGCATACATGATGTATTTACAATATATCATTATAGTTTGAAAGAATTACAATATGTTTCTATAGTTAGGGTGTTGTTATTTTGTCTCTCCTCTCTCTCTACACTCTCGATCACCTCTCTTCTTCTCTCAACACTCTTGCTCGCCTCTCTCGTCTCTCTATCTCTGCACGCTTGCTTGCCTCTCTCCTCTCTCTCTTTCATGTCTTCCTTGCCTCTCTCCTCTCCTTTCCTCCTCTCTCTCTCTCTCTCGCCTTTCTCTAACCTCCCCCCTCCCTCAATACAAATACAAATGATAGCAATTAATTATACAAATAACAATCTTAACATCCAATTATAATTATACAAAAGAGAAGTGTCAACTATATAGATCCTCTTCAGTGATACAAAATATAAATGTACATGTGTTCGCTAATACAACACTCATACGTCATTCATACAAATGATAACAATTAATTATACAAATACAAATGTTTAATTTGATACAACATTCATACAACTGTATATAAATACAAATTGTATTATTCGTTAATACAATTCAGACAGCATTGATACAAATGATAACAATCAATTGTACAAATACAAGTGTTGAACTTGATACAACATTGATACAATTGTATCTGATGATACAATTTATTCATTGATACAAATTCTATTCATTTTGTAAAAATGTATTCATTGATACATATACATACCAATTATATATATACATGTATCCAGAAGAAGAGGAGGAGTAGGAGAAGGACGAAGAAGATGAGATAAAATGTATAGTATTTTAGAAGTTATTAGAGTGTTTATAAACTAAAGTGTTTTTAGGACATATGTATCTTTGATAATTTTAAGAAAAAATACACGAATAAACACGAAATTGCAGAAATTTCTTATAAAATATATAGATCTTTAACTTTTTTCCTTTATAGCAACTAAAATTTTATGTCCTTTAGAACTAGGTGTTTAGAAATCAAATCATGTGGGGTATAACATGTGAGTAGTTATGCCCAAAACAAATTTCATTCACAATTTTTTATTAAATAAACTACAAAGACAAAAATTAACACTTGAAATAAAATGAACTTAAACTAAAAATGCCGATTTGTTGAAAAGAAAATTCGTACAGAAACTTGTTTAGGAGGATTTATTACCATTGACAGAGGGAATTCAAACACCCAAAAATATGCGAAGGTTAATGCAATTAGTGCTTATTATTATTATATATGTAACTGTTGTCAAAGAAATATAAATATGATTTTCAATTAAAAAAACAAATGTATTAGTGAAACTATTATATGTTTGTCGAGTTCATGTATTAAATCAATTTTATTACATTAGTTTTATTTGGCCCATGTTATGTTTGGGCCCAAATCAATACTAAAAAATAAATTCATAGATTTTTTTTTTTAAAAATGAATTTTGTTTTTATAAAACATCAGTTTGGCATTTTTTAAGGACTCCTAAAATATTCAAATAAAAAATGATTGTAAGTTTGCAACACCTCGTAACTCTACTCTTAGAATCTGAATATTTCGTCGTAAGTATACAAGCTTGAACCGGGTGATGTCCTACTTGTGTTTATGTTTTATGATTCATCCCTATTAGTGAGAAGTGTTTTAGAAGTGGTTAGGGTCATAAGAGACCTCTAGTACTATGTCTAGTTCAAAACCTTCTTACCGGCTCAGTTTTTTCACATTAGTTTATACAAGGGTCAACTTCAAACGACCATATCTTTCAGTATATAATTAATTAGGTAGACCATCACCTATCAAATTAAAGGTATATGAGTCTTCATTCTAACACCCCAAAGTTTTCATCATAGGGAGTTAAGAGTAGAAGGCTTTCATATATATTATTTTAGCCTTTTAAACTATATTGAACTGATTTAGAATGATTTCTTTGATCATATAAACCTTTAGGCTTTCGAGTAAGAAAATTCGCATGATATGAACTTCAACCTCCATACAGTTTAGTTTAGATATGACTTTTGAGCTCATTCACATATATGATTCAGATAGATGAATATTATTTTCCTTATGAGCATTAATATGTATGTATGTATGTTATTTTGGGAGGATGATATAGTACAGAGAGGACATGGATTTAGAAAACCCAAGTCTCATAACTGCATGCCATTATAGGTTTTGAGTATACGACTTTGTCAAACAACACCATTTGGCCCTGAGAGGCTCTGATTAGTGGATCCACATAGATATGATATGGTCTTATACACTGTCAAGGTATAGGGAAGGCCTCCCAACTAGGTTAGTTGTTGGGCATCATGAGCTCACATGGTATATGTTGGTTATAAGAAATCCCCCAATTTATGTATCTTTTTACGATATGCTCTTAACTCTATTTGATTCACTTTAAGTATGTCATTTAAAACTATGATTATACAAGGCAATAGAAATAGAGTCATCTCTATATATGCTTTTGAAAGAAGAATGTGAATGGTACTTAGATATGAACTCCAACTATTTTCTCTTAGTTGTTTCACTATGTATATGATTTTGGGAATTGTATTTCACTGTCCTCATTATGCCATTATACGATTAATGTAGTGCCCCTTACTTACTCAATATATTCCACGTACTGACACATACTTTCTCTATGTCGCATACTTTTATGATGTTCATTCCGACGCCCTTACTCAAACTCGTGGTTAGTGAGGTTGCAATAGTTCTAGCTAGTAGTTTGTAACGACCCAAAAATGGACGTGATGACACACGTCTTATCCCACTAAGACAAGTCAGCCTAATTCCAACTAGCACGATAAATACGGAAGTAAAGTAAGAATAAAAGTCCAATACTATAAAATAATGCAGAAATTTATAATCAACTTAAATATACCCCGAAAACCTGGTGGTCATGTGCATAAGCCTCTAATGTATTACAATAGATTTGAAAGAACTACACAAGTCTCAAATGATGTTGTTTCTAAAGTAGTAGAAGATCATAAATAAGAGTGAAAAGGTCTATTGAGATGACAATCATCTACCTCACAAATCTTCATAGAAAGCCTTGGAAAAGAAGATAAGAGAGAGTATCATGAATATCCGGGCTCATAACCTACACAAATGTAGAAGCAAGGGGTGAGTATCAAACCACACAGTACTCAACAAGCAAACTCCTAAACACAAGTTAAGACTATAGAATACGGGTACTCGTACCACCCTAACCAATCCTCCATAACTACAACCTGCACAAAACTAGCCCAACCAAACAATTCACAATTTACATAGCACACAACTCAACAACAACACTCTAACAATTACATATCCTTAACAACAAGCTCAATATTCATCAAACCAACTTTACCGACTGATCGAAAATGACTCAGGCAACTATCGAGAGGGGTGAAATGATAATTTTATAAAAATTTCCAAAAATGACCTTTCAGGTAATTCCTGATTAATTGTTAGACAAATTTAAGTAGTTCCTTTGTTTATTTGGATCGAGGTAACTAGGGGCCATGTTCCAGTAAATTTATTTCTTTCAGTCTAAATGCTAGAGGCTTATTTTAGACATTAGTTGTTCAGTCATCATGGATTTATTGATTTCCATATTAAGACTTATTAAGCATATGTTTAAGCTTCTGCATTAGTGTCATATGATATGTTTTGATATGTTATGCCAAGGGTAAGATTGGGACCACTTGTGGTTCCGAGTACCGTGTCACAACTAGGGTGTAGACTCGGGTAGAGACAAAATTTATGTGATGCCCCAGGTTAAGATAAAAAGTTTCACATAAGCAATACCCGGGATCTTGGGTATATAAGTAAGCCGGCCTTACCCACTAGTAACACCTTTTAAAGTTGTGTGGGTCATGGATTACAACAGATAATATAAAAAGCAGACTGGGCCATTTGGAAATGATATCGGAAAGACTCTTGTATTGGCCTTGTCGATGTGGTCCCGAGTTCAACTGAGCTTAGGCAAATTCTGATATGGCGAGGTAAACCTGAGTGCTGAGTCTACAGAAATCCCATACGATAGGGCAAACCTCAGCCATGATGCTGAGTCCATAAAAAGGGTATATGTAATGCCCCACCTTAAGATAAGAAGTCCACATTAGCAAAATATAGGTGAGATGTTGGATATATAAGTAACTATACCTCAACCACTAGTGACACATGGTAAAGTCGTGCAGGTCTAGGCCTAGAGTGACTAATATCACTGGTAGGCTAGGTCGTTATACTGTCATCTGAAGGTTACAAGGAATTTTTTTTTGTTAATTTGTATATATTAAATTTTTAAAAAGAAATCAAATAAATTCATGCATATGAACTTATTAAATTTATATTTTACTAAGACATTCAAATTGAGCTTTATCATAATTTTTTTAAGATCCAAGTGTTTTTTCTCTAATTACAAGATTTTATCAAGCCTTTTAAAAACTTATTAATCTATAATTTATATATATATGTTAAAAGTGCATGTATATAAAATTAAATTAATTATCTTTCAAATTTTGAAACTCATTTTTTCAATTTAGATGGAAGAATAAAATTTGCATTTTAACATCTTTTAAAAGTATTTAACAAAGCTATAAGTTATTTTTTTTTCTAAAATTTAAAATTTAACCCTATCATAAGTGAAATTTTTATTGATACTTATATTTGTACGGATGTACGATAAATAAATGAAAATTTAAAATAGTAAAAGTTAAATTATAAATAACATTAAATAAATAATAAATAATAATATAAATATCATATTTTAAGTCAATAACTAAACCTATATTGAGATAGAAATTGAATGCTAGGATAATTATTTCCTTGTGTATAATAAATGTTTTTATTTATTTATTTT
>JAJOOR010031794.1:0-14417 GCA_036250505.1 Solanum acaule | reverse complement strand
GCTTCAGATCATGACATTGCTCCTGAGTCATTGGCTTAAATATAGCTCTTTTTCGGCACATATCAAGAGCTGCCAACTCCGCTAAGGAGAGCTCATTATCGGGTGCAAAGTTTGCAGGCTGCCGAAAGAATGAGCAAGTAGCCTGCAAAACACATTATAAAGGAAATGAGCAGCACCATCAATTCTAAGCCAAATTAATGACATAATATATACAACACCAAGTAAATAATCACTTGCCTCTAGGGTTGCAAGGTCCTGTGGATCCAAATTACATCCAGTAAGCACATGAAGAACGATAGACGGGTTAGCTGACAATGGGAATTCGCCAGGAGTCGCATTCCCAAAACAGTGCCTCACTTGTCTTTGAAATGTTGAGTTTACAATAGTAGCAGCAATAGGTTGTTCAGCAATGTTATGGTATTGAACACTCGAGGTTCCACTCGTCGAAGCGTCCATGGGCACTGCTAGATTCTGCAGTGCCCAAATTAAGCAATGGGAGGATTTCTAAATCACTATAAAAAGCCCAAAAATGCACATACATAGAAAAACCAAAAATTACTGAGCACATTCCAACAATCATCCACCATAAAGTTTCCATTTTTAACAAGTACCAATTCAAGAATCTTGAAGTTTTACCTTAAATTAGAAGCTGATCACAAAAATTTCAAGCCTCAGACCTACAAACAATAGAAAATCATCATCACTCAACAGATTGGTCCAGCATAGAGGACTTGCATTCAAAACCATAAAAAGTGAAGAAAAACAGTAATTTACAGCAACAAGCAACAAAGACAGATTCTACAAGAAAACCCAACTCAAGGGTTACAGATACAGAAAGCCAAAGATAACTGTAACGTCAAGGATACCAAAATACCAATTTTTCAACAAAGGATATTCCTATTCCACCCCACCCCACCCCACAAAACAAAATTGATGATCAATCAATCTGACATAATAAAGTTTCAATCTTTATTATGCTAAAGGTCTAAAGATCATCAGATGATCCTATCTACAAGTTCAATTCATCATCAAAATCAAAACACAAGTGAGAATTTTGATGGGTAACTCTTAAAGTCTTTACATTTTGATCATCAAAGATCCAAGAAAACATCAAAATCAAGAAAAACATAAAATTATTACATGAGAAAGAGCCCCAAAGATTCCTCAAAACCCATATGAATTTTTTCAAGAAATCTATACAATTTTGATCAAACAAGATGAGTAACCAAGTGGGTATCAGATCAAAAAGACTGATCAAGCTTTTATTTTTTTCACTTTTATTTTTACTTTTTTGGATAACAATATAAGCAGAAAAAATAGGTGATTTGATGGGATATTGTTTCTTGAAAGAAATTCAATTTTCAAGAGAGAGAGATTAGTTCATTTTTTCTGAGAAATTTATATATATATATAAAGGGTGGAACCGAAGGGAAGATGATGAGGTGTCTTTGAAGAAGAAAAAGGCAAAGCTAGAGGTTTGGATGGCCTTTGCTTATATATATACTGACACCACACATTGCATATCCATCATTGCTGTGTACCCTCAAACTACGCTAGTTGCTTTTTGCACGTCACCCTTCTTTTGTTAAATTCTTATACTACTACCATTTTTTGTTTGGACTTTTCTGATTGGTCAATAAAAATCGATTTCAATGCTATTTTTTTTTTGTTTTTTACCCTTGGAGGATGGGAATTACTACTACACTTGATGGATTGCTAATAGAGTTTAAGTTTCAATACAATACTTATATTAAGGCACGGATGGCTCAATGCCTTTAAAAATAAGGCATATGCCTTAGGCCTCCAAAATCGAAGGGCCTAATTTTTTTAGTAATATTAAAATTATCTTAAGCCTTTTTAAATAAAATAAAAATAAATAAAGAATGTTTTAATTTATTTCGAAACATTAAAGAATGTTTCTTTTTTATGGATCAATTTAACTTCCACATGATATGTTTAAGACCACAAGATTAAAAAATATTTTGGTATATATATATATATCTTTAGTTTAAGATCATAAAAAAAAATCTTTTTTTTATTAAAAGAAAGAAATAACTTGAATCTCATATATAAAAAAATAATTAAAATTTAGGCCTCCAACTTATTTTTGGCTTTAGGCCACTAATTAGCTTGAGCCGCCAAAGGAGATCATTTGTATAATTGCTTATTAGATAATTGTAAGGGGTAAAATTCGTGCTTGGTAAAGGGACGAATCAAATTATGATACGTGGCTGAATCCAAATCGGAGAGACGTTGGATTTTCTTACCTTGATCCGCGGGAGAATCATGAAGTAGCAATCCTCATCATGAATTGAGTCGGTATTACCTCAATACAATCAAAATCCTCGGGAAAAAACATTTTTTCAACTGTAGCACCCTTATAATGATCCTAGGGTAAATCAATGATCACTGTCGAGTCTAGCATTGGTCTACCCTAATCATCCCTCGAGCTTAATGTCGGAGCTCAGTCACGTGCTACTAAAATAACCTTTTCAGACTTAGCATATAGTTTTTTCATAGTGTAGCATAAACTTTGGCTAATAAAAGGGCCTTCTCAAAGAAGAGACCGACTTGGATTGCCTTTCTCCTAGAAGATGAGAAGTTTCATTTTAGGGTTATGATGAAATAGGGCATTCAATGCCTTTTCTTCTCTTGTAGTTTACATTCTTGTATTCGATCTTTATTTATTGGTTTAACCAAAAGGATTTTGATTGATCTTGCTTTACTTGTCTTTAACCCCTTTTTACTAATTCTATTGTTATCTACAATGACAATTGTTTTGATAAATTGTTTGTCATTTATGTGGGAATAGGCAATTATAGTAATATTTTGATATGTTGCTATAACTCTTTGTTGCACCACAAAAAAATCTCCCCTTGAAAAATTACTATCATGTCTGAGTCTAAACATGATGATCTGTTTGACGATATAATCCCTCACCCTTGATATGTTATAACCAATGAAATATAGGTGTTTACTGTCACACTCTAAGCGTGACTGACACTCTATGTCATTGTTGGCTCGAGTGTATCTGTAACATGGCATTGGACATGAACACACATCTAGACATGGGCGGAAGTATAGTTTAAAAATATTGGTAGAGTTAAGTTTGGTAAAATAAAATACTTTGCATAAAATATGAGTCGTGGAATTTTAATCGCCGTCAAATGACACTAAGACCCAAACTGAAACATAATCAACTGACTATCTATGAAGTCTCTAAACATAATTGAGTACTATCTACCAGAACAAGACCCCGAATATACCATAACTATATAAACATAAAGTATGGAAAAGATGTAGACTAAGTCCCATGAAAATAGAGAGGGGCTCATTAATAACAGAAGATATGAAACTTAGAGAGCGGCTTGATAACGAGTATGTATACCAATTCTTGCATCAGTAAAAAGATGCAGTTCCCCGACAAAAGGGACGTAAGTACATATGAAATAGTACTATATGTAAAATGATGGAATGAACCATAATATACATATAAGATTAATAGAAACAACTAAAATAGTCATAATAGTAATATATGAAGGTTAAGAGATGAAGTCGTTAAATTACCTTAAGGATATTTCTTTCATCATATTTTAGTTCATTATGAGCGTCTAATAGTGTAAATGACATAAACCACCATATGAACGTGTGTAGTCTAATCTTTGTTTGATCAATTAAGTAATCATATACCTTGCTGGGTATGAGACTATGTGTTCATATCATATGGATCCAGAACTTTCCCTTATTAGGTACATAAAAGGAGTCGCTTGAATCAATGGTATGATCCTTGACCTACGTCGATAAACATAATTTCAGGTGTTTACCATTTAGATTTATGCCCTATCGGTCAAATATTTAACTCCATTAAGCTCATGTAATCATGGGTTAGCCCACATTCATACGTTGTTAGCAGGATAAGGCGAGAAAGATATTGAATGAGTTTAAAGAGCATTTATCTAAGCTAATCCCAGTTAATCCTAAAAGGCTCATATTCATAACATTCAAGGACCATATTTCATAAACTTCATTCATATCATCACGTCATGCGACTACAATTCATGTATCATAGTTTTACATTCAAGAGAAACATATATCATATCATAATATTTTAGTCAAGTAAACATATGATAGCACATAAAATTTATATAGGGGAAAATCATAGTTCATGATTCTAGGGTTCATAAAATAATCTTTTTCAAGAATTCATCAAAAAATGATTAAAAAGCTATTAAAACGTCATTATGAAACCATTAGACTTAATTTTCAAGATAGAACTATTACCCTAACTTTGGAGTTTCTTGAAGTTCTTTAGCGTAGAAATTTAGGAGTAAATGAGAGGGTTTAATTATGAAAAAAATAATTTCCTACACGTTTAGGTCCATTTATATAACTCCCCAATGATTTTTAGGATAAAATACCCTAAAAAAGTAAAAATCGACAAATTTTTGGCTCAACTTCACATTAGCTCTGTGTCCCGAAATTAAACGATGAAATTTTGCTCAAGTAGATAGTGAGGTCCGCTTCATCCCCGTGACACGGACTTGGTCGCGGACCAGCTGACCAGGTTGGCGTATCTATGGTAAACCAGCCACAAATTATTACTCTGGACTTCGAATGACGAATGGTTGGTGACATTGGATAGAAGGCTCATAAATCTTTAATTCCATAGGTCATGGGCCACTTATCTCTTCATAATCTTAGAGATATGGTCATTTGAAATTAACACTTGTATGAACTCATGTCGAAACTTAATCGGTAGGAAAACTTTGAACTTGACTTGGTGTTAGAGGTCTCTTATGACCTTAAACAACATCTGATACACTTCCCACATATAGAATGAAACTTAAACAAGCATGTACAAGTAGGATATCACCTAGTTCAATTTGATACGCTCACGATGAATGATTCGAATCCTTAGCATAGAATTTGTGAAGTGTTACACTTATAAGGTCCGGAACACCCTAACGAACAAGAACAAGTGCAGGAGCAAGGACAAAATGAGAGCAAGAATGCGAGGACAACCAAACCTCTTCCCGTAAATCATGACAAGTGAGACATTTAGATGAGGAAACACCTCGATTACACAGAGACAAAAAAAGTCTAAGTCCTCATGTGTTTGTACTTAATGCAGATCTGAATAGTTCAGACTTTAAGTCATTAAGTGCATTATTTTTACATTAAGGTTTAATAACTTATTTGGTTCATTAAGATCTTGAACAAAGTCTTAATATCATTAAATATATTTTTTATGAATAGTTTTTATCACCACTTTATTCACAATCATTGGTTATTATCACAACCACCATTACTATTGTCAACCACCATCACTGTTGCCAATCATCCAGTACCACCAACCACATCTACCATCACAACCACCATTGTTGTCAATCAATATTGTATATTGCTATCACACCTATAATATCCACTTATAATTATACTTTGTCGCTTCCACTGCCACCACCATCACTATCGCCATCACATCCACCACCACTATTGTCAATTCTTACTACCAATCACCTCCAGCATCACAACTAGCACAATCACTAATTACCACCAACACATCGTCAACCACAATTTATTCTCAGCCACCACTATCAACACTACCAACTACTAACACCATTATTAGATATTAACACCAACCATTATAGGAAAGTTTGCTCAAATATGCTATTTTCATGTCACTACTAAGTTTTAGTCCCCGTTTTAATAAGCTATGTGAAAATAGATTTGATTAGAACTTGATTGCAAAGTCTTAGCGGAAATCCTGAAGTTCAAATTAATACAACTCATGAAGATCATCAAGAGTTTAATACAAATTGTTTTTACAGATTACTAAGAGTTTCTTATGAATAAATTTGCCACAAGTCATGGATCACCAAGAATATATTTGTCCTAGCGAATTATTTCAAGTTTTTGATCGATAGACTTATCGGGAGTCTTAGCTAATCATTATGACTTATAGTACGAAATTCATCAAAACTTTGGAACAAACTATTCATAAACTATGGAAAATTTATATAATTCTTTTTAGTTACCATGATTTTAGTTAAGAGACATACCTAGAAATTTATTAGTTCTAATTTTAATTCTTTTTTAAATCCATTTGTCATTATCTATAATGGTTCTTGAACTTGATAGGAATAAGGAGTGATCATAGACAACTTAGGGAAACAAAACGCCTAAGCACATGATAGATGTTGTTGATGTAAGATAAGGAGATAGAAACGTAAGCAGGATTCTAGGAACATGGACTTTTGGGATTTCCTTCTACCAAGATTTTTGTACCATGTAACTTAGCAGCTCATCTTAGGCAACTTGGATTTTTTTTTTCACGTACTCCCTTCATTTAAAAAAAAGTGATGTTATATATAATCAAGAAGATATTAATGATATTTTTTTTAATTTTACCTTTATTTAAATAAGAGAAAGCTTACAAAACCAAGAAAACTATTAAGGAATTACATCTTTTCAAGATATTTATGAAGGGTAAATTGGTAAAAATATATTTTATGTAAGAATGAGTAATTTTCTTAAAGGATATGTGTAAGCTAAAAATATCACTTATTTTAAAACAAAGGAAGAATATAATTTTCAAGAGTATTGTGTTTTGAGTAAGGCCTCATTTGTTTGCACTTAATGGAGGTCTTAATCTGAATGGTTCTGACATTAGATCATTAAGTTCATTTATTTTCATTAAGATTTCAGGCACTTAATGGGTCTGAATAGGTCTTAATTATTAAGATCTAGAACTGAGTTTTAATATCATTAAGTGGTTTTCTTGTGTAGCTAATATTCATCACCATTCTATCCACAGTCACGAGTCACCACCACTAACCATCTTTGTCATCACAACCACCACCATCACCACTAACCGCCCTTGTCATCACAAGCATCACCATCATCACTAACCACCTTTGTCATCAAAACCACCACCACCACTAGCATCGTCTACCACCAACCATCATTGTTGCTAACTACTGCTATCAGATGCTAACACACCTATCTCCTCCATCGTTATGCGTATATCCATTTACATCACCGCCATCACCACCACCATCGTCTTTGTAGCCGTCGTCATCTCCACCACCACTATCAACCACAATAACCATTATACTCAATTCCTACTACTTATAAATTTCGTCATCACACTAACACCACTGCCTACTACTACCATACATTTTCGGTCACCACCACCTCCACCACTACTATTAGCCACTACCACCACTATGGTCAATCTCTACTACCAATCACCTTCATCATCATAACTAGCACCACTGTCTACTGTCATAAACACATTCTTCAACTATCACTATCAATGCCGCCGACTATTAAAATCATCCAACTTCATCATTACACCACCAACACCACTATCAATTACCACCATTATGATGATGTCCACAACACCAACCATCTCCACCGTCACAACTATCACCACCACCATTACCAGTCACGAACAACAACTATTACCATCACTACTACCACTACAAACTATCTCCACTATCACTAGCAAGTATAATAAGTGTTTCATTTTTTAATCAAATAATGATTTTATTTTATTAAATATTTAATTAATTTTTATTTAAATTGTATATTTATTACTCCCTCTGTCCAATAGTATTTGTCCACTATTGACTTTGCACACTTCTTAAGAAACTATAAATAGAAGAGTAATTTTACTATATCACCCTTTGAATATAATAAATACAATGTCTTGAAAAATGTAATAAGAAAATGACTATAATGAATTATAAGGGTAAATTAGGAACTAAGTGTAAAATTATTCATTGATTTCATAAAGTGGAAAAAATTGTTGGACATCCCAAAATAGCATAGTGGACAACTATTGTTCGACGAAGAGAGTATGTGCATATGAATAGATTATGTACATTCAAATGTAGGGAAAAGACATAAATTCCCCCTTGAACTTGTCCCGAAAAGTCAGTTACACACTTAAACTATCATGGTGACTTATTACACACCTATACTATTCAAAAGTGAATTTTCTTACCCCCTAAAACTGACGTGGCAAAAAAATAAAACAAAAATATAAAATAGGCGCGTCAATTTAAAATTAAAGTAAAAAAAAAAGAAGTTAGAATCATTTGTTCCACCCTCACCGCCCACACCTCTTCTTCTTCAAACCCCACCCATTGTGCTCTTCTTCTTCATTCTTTATTTTCATCACACTTCTTTATTTTTTATCACAATCTTAAAGCACAATTACTTTTTATTCGCAATTAGGTTAATTCTCATAGATTTGTTAGTGAATAATTGTATTTTATCTAGAAAATTTTTGATTGATTGTTTCTATCTTTTTCATTATTTTTTTTTTGACTTTATTAAAGAATTCTTGGTTGTTAATCAATTTTGGGGTTTGGTGGTAATAGCAACTTTATGAGTTTGGTGGTGATGGGTGGCGGGTGACAAACATTAAAAGAGGTAATTGAAGGTAATGAAGAAGAAAAAATCGATATTGATAATGGGGGTGGTGATATTTGGTGTTGGGTGACAAAGAAGAAGAAGAATTGAAGGTGATATAGTGGTGGTGAAAAACAAAATCAATAGTGAAGGTGGGGCCAGATATGATTTTCCGATGAAATGAGAATTGAAAATGGATGGGATTAGTGATAAAGAAGATATAAAGTTAATTAAAACAATTAATTAGGAATTAGTTAGAGTAAAATATAGTTAACAAAAGAAAAGTTAATTAATAAAGAAAAGAAAACAAAAAATTATAATTTATGACATTACACTGACGTAGCGCTGATGTAGCAGCGAGTGTAATACACCACATAATGTGAGAGTGATGTTACACGTCTCAGGGTGGTAATGAATTCACTTTTGAGTAGTTAAGGTGTGTAATAGTTCACCATGATAGTTTAAGCGTATAACTGACTTTTCTGGACAAGTTCAGGGGGGAATCTATGCATTTTCCCTTCAGATGTACGTTGAAAAACAATCTTAATCATTTATCGTTCAAATCTAGAGACAACATCTTAATCAATCAATGTGCATTTAGATTCAAACATGTAAAAATCTTAATTAATACAAATGAGGCCAAAGACTTTAATTTGGTGATATCGCGTGTCTCTTCATTTCTCTTTTTCCTTTCTCATGTAATAGAAAATCTTTTCTTTTTATATAATAATAATAATAATAAAGAAAAAGGGATATCTGTTTATCCTGTATTTTGTCTTTCACAATTGATAAGCTTAGTTTTTCAGTCTATTCGAAATAGATGTCATACTTTTTATATTAGAAATAATTAATTTTTACATTTTATATTTTACTTTTAATAAAATAATTTATAATCACGCAAATATTTATAACTTTTTATGGTCCATCAATAAGAAAATAAATTTTAAACTTTATGACCAGCTAAATGTTGTCACAATAATTGAAATGAAAGGAGTAGCAACCAAAAGATTAATGGGAATAGATCAAGATAAGAAAAATAAGAATGGTATTATGTAGAAGTATTCTTGTTACTCAATTGCGTGGTAGTGGTACAATACAAATGTAAAACCATAATGATGTTTTTCAAATTATAAGTTGATATTTTTCCAAGTACTATTGGGTGTATTATTTGTTTTCCATTTAGGTAACACTTTAGAATATACATTATGATATGATTGACGATATTTTCTTTTGGTATGAAATTCATACAGCTAGTGGAAAAGTGATCACAAGTAAAATCCCTTTTGATTTTTATAAATAGTTTGAAGTTAAAATTTTATTTGGACATATAGTTTAAATTTTTAAGTTGTATATTTTCCCCATAAATATAAATATCCTACAAATAATGAAAACTATTTAAACTTTCTCAACTCTTATACAAACTTACTAAAGTGCAAATCATAGTTTATAAATGAGGTATCGAAATATTTTAAGGATTCTAGAATACCTCTAGCAGAGGGACAAATACTCAACTTTTTTCATATATGAATCTATCAAATTCAGAAGAGAAGAATGTGCATTCGTATCTCAATTTCAATTCAAACATGGGTTTGATTCACACTCTATGTTCTGAGAAAGATTTATCATCTGAAAATATAAAAAAAAAATAGATTCTTTGTCTAAAGAAGAGTGTTGAGAAAGGGAATATGTATAGAACATTTCAACAAGATAGTGTTTTTTCAACTCTCTCAAAATAGAATCTATTTCAAACATATATGTCATGGTTCTTTACTTTGACATGGTACAAATATCTAAATTTGATATTTTTAGATACTTTTTCAAACCTATTGTAATACTAAGTAGTAGTAAAAGAATTTGTATTCATTTTTTCTCATATATGCATAGATCAACTATATATCATAGCGAATTCTTCAGAAAAATTGTGTCTTCCACAATGGAATCTGACAAGTGAGATCTCGAGTAAGTGTTTACATAATCCTATTCTGTCTGAAGAAATGATTCATCAAAATAATGAGTTATCTTTACAAGGTAGAGAAATTATTTATGATAAAACATCGACTAAAAAAATGTATAAGACGCAGGAAAGCAAGTAAGAAGAAAGACTAAAAATAGCAACGTACAAAACAAGTGTAGTGATAGATATTTATACACATTGGAGTGTTAATGAGAAAAAATTACACATTGGAGAAAAAAATAGCACGCAATACATAAATCATAGTACTAGAAGTACAACAATACTTGATGACGAACTAACCTTCTACTCTTTTTTTTGACCACCATACCTCTCTATCTAGGGTTATGTCTTAAATTGACTGAACTCATGACATGTATTGTCTAATTACATCTCTCAAATTTTCTTCGATTTACTTCTACCTCTCCTAACCCTTACTACAATCAACCTCTCTCACCTCATTATTGATATATCCTCACACTTCCTTTTCATATGTCAAATCATCTCAGTACCATATATATTATTAATCTTGTTTTCCAAAAAGGTCATTCATATCTTGTCCCGTATAATTTTTTTAATCATATCCCTCCTAGTATGCACACACATTCATATGAGCATCCTCATCTTCATAACCTTCACCTTCTTAACATTGACATTCTTGCCTAAGGAAACACTTTGCTTATACAATAGAGTTTGTATAACTACCACTCTGTAGAACTTACTATTAAAACTTAGTGACACGTTCTTATCATGCAACACTCTAAAGTTGAGCCTTTGTTTCACTCATCCAACTTTAATACAATGTGTGACATCATTGTTGATTGCATCTTATCATTGAATTAGGGACCTAAGATACTTGAAGCTTTCAGTCTTAGAGATGACTAGTGCATTAATCTTCACCTCTACCTCTATCTCATACTTTACGTTACTAAACTTGCACTTTAAGTACTCAGTCTTAGTCCTACTTAACTTTAAACCTGTAGATTTTGGGTCTCTCTCCAAATTCTTAGTTTATCATTAACTTCACTGTGTGTCATATCAATTAATACTATGTCATCTGCGAAATATACATCAAGACACCTCCCCTTGAATATATTGTGTCAATTTGTACATCACCAAGACAAAAAGGAACGAGCTAAGAGTTGATCCATGATGCAACTCCATAACGATTGGAAAGTGATTTGAGCCACCTACTGTTGTCCTTACTCAAATTTTAGCATCATCGTACATGTCTTTAATAGCTCTAATGTAAGCAACAAATATACTAAAGAGATTGAGAATCAAAGCAAACTTGAATTATCTTTATTAAATCGTAACATCAATTTAAATATAAGTAAATATAACTAACTTAACTAATTCTAAGAAACTACTCTAATAACTTATTGATTCCAAGGAACTACTCTAACAACTTATAGATAGGCTAAGATTCAAATATTTAAACTAAATCTACTTCTAACAAACTAATAACTATTAATGGCTAAGTTTACTCATGATAACTATGAGAATATATCAACACAACCCTTTAAGTTATGTGTGGTACAATAACACCTAACTTGGATAGATAGTGAAGAAAGGCAGGCTTGGACAGCGACTTAGTGAGAGTGTCTGCAACTTGATCCCCGGAGAGAAAATATTTGACAATAACTCTGCATAATTGCACACTGTTGTGGAGGTAATGAAAGTCCACTACAATGTGCTTCATCTTAGTGTGAAAGAATGAATTTTTGCTGAGATATGAAACACCAATGTTATCACAAAAAATACTTGGCGTTTGTGAGACTTGGTATCATAGCTCACTCAACAGGTTGTGGACCCAAGTAATCTGAGAGAGTGTGTTATATATCGATTTGTATTCTATTTCAGTGGAAGATCGAGCAACTGATTGTTGCTTCCAAGAGGACCAACATATAGGATTTGGTCCCAAGAAGAGTATATAACATGATGTAGAGATTCTGTCACTAGCATCGCCCACCCAATCAGCATCGATATACATACAAATTCCTATCAGAATGACCAAAGATTTGCAAGTACGACGTTGCTGATGACTTGAGATATCAAAGAACTCTTTTTACTGCCTTTCAATGCTCCAAACTAGGAGATTTCATAAACTAAGATAATTTGTTTACTGCAAATGCAATATCAAACGCGTGAATGATAAGTATTACAACTTATCCAAAGTGTGTCGATATAGATTTGCATCGGCAGGAGGTGAACCATCGTGTGAACTTAAGCACATGGTGTTGTAACTCTTTTGTAGTATGTCATATCCATATATGAGCGAATCTAAATAATGTATTTGGATTGTGATAAGATAATCTCATTGGAAACATGCTTAACTTTGATTCCAAAAAAAATAATTAAGTTCTTCAAAATTCTTTAGGGAGAACCTGTCAGCCAGAGATTTGATGACATGTTCAACAAGGTTTGGTTAATTCCCAGCAATGAGAATATCATCAACATAAGCCATAATAAAAATAGTGACAACCTCAGATGTGAAGATAAACAAAAAGGCATTTGATTCAGACTTAACAAACTTGATATAAGTCAAATGAGATTTGAGAGCATCTTACCAGGCACGTGGAGCTTATTTTAACATACGACATACATGATTGAGAAAATAAGAGTTAACATAGCCCTTCGATTAAGCCATGGATACCTGATCCTGTAAGTAACCTTGCAAAATTGCATTGTTTATATCAAGTTGGTGAGCCTTTCACTTGTTTTGAATAGTGATGGACAGAACGATCCTGATAGTGGTTGGTTTGACAACTGGACTAAAGGTTTTATGAATTTCAATCTTGAACGCTGCGTGAAACCTTTTGCTACTAATTGTGCCTTATGCCTGTCAATAGAACTATATATCAGTTTTCCCTTTAATTTGAAACAATCATTTACAGTCAACAACATTTTTCATCGGGTTCCTAGAAACTAGTTTCCAAGTTTGATTTCTCATTAGAACTTCATATTACATATCCATGAAATTCTTTCATTCAATGTGCTTAACAACTTGATTATAGGTATTTGGTGTGGGAGAAAGGTGAGACAAAAAGCTAATTTTTTTTATTTAAAAATATTATTTTGGGACCTTATGACCACACTAGAGGGTGGAGGAGCATTGGTGGTTGTCATAGTATTTGGGGATTTGGTGGCTGTTGGATCAATATTGGTTGAGGAGGATTAAAAGTGAGTGATGAAATAGAGATGGTATTTGAAGGATTATTAAATAGAGAAGGAAACGGGAAAGTGATAGGATTAATACTTGGTGAACTGGAGGTTGCTAGTAGTTGACCTTCAATCATGGTTTCTTGAGTGTTGAGAGATAAGTGCAAATCTTTTAAAGGATTGGAAGAAGAGGAAACGGTTAGGGGGATAAACATAAGTGGTGGAAGAGCTGGGATGAGATTGGAATCCAAGTTGTGTTGGACCTCTAAATGAGTTTTAAGTGGCGGAAGAGTTGGGATGAGATTGGAGTCCAAGTTGTGTTGGACCTAAGGATGAGTTTTCTTAGAGACGCGGGACTCTATGATTTCTCAATTTAACTTGAAAAAATTATTTTTCAAGTGTAAGAACATTTGAGTAAAAGGAAAAATATTTTGACAAAATTAAACATCACGACTAATGAATATTTTTGAGTTCACTAGATAAAAAAAATGTGCATGATGAACAATAAAAGCTCCTAAGTAGACACATGGTGTAGATCTAGGTTGGAACTTATTTTTTATATATGGTTTAAACTATGGATAACAAAGACAACCAAAATGTTTTAGCAAAGAGTATTTTGGTGGTTCGCCAAATAATTTTTTATAAGGAGAACATAATTCAGGTCTGGTGTAGAAAGTCTATTTGTGAGATAAACAACATGGTGACAAGAAAATGACCATAATTCAAATGATAATGAGGCTTCATTAATAAAAGTTCTAGTTGTTTCGTCAATGTGACGATATCGTCGTTCTGCTATGACAACTCGTTGGGGTGTGTAGGGTGATAAAATTAAATGTCCAATGCCATTTTGTTGTAGGTAGTATTTCAGACATGTGTATTCACCACC
>JAJOOR010031793.1:0-13939 GCA_036250505.1 Solanum acaule | reverse complement strand
GAATAATTTTTATGGTAAGTTTGATCGAGTTATTTTATAAAAGAAATATTCAAAGTTGAGTGATTTTATTGATATAAAACAAAGTTGAATAATTTTACAATATAATTTCTCAAAGTTGGATGACCTTTTGAGATATTTACTCGAAAATTAAGAGAAATTTAACGCTTTTGGAATTATGAGACTGTAAGGGGAAAATGTATCAATCCATAGATAATATAAAAAGCATCTATGTGTTATACATAGTACATGTGTCTTTGTGATATGAGTGGGGTAAGCTTAAGAAAATTACAAATTTGTCCTTGTTGGTCCTTCCCAACTCCCTATATAGTACATGTGTCTTTGTGACATGAGTGGGGAGTAGTACTTGTTTAATGAAGTGGGCCCCAATACAGTACAACTTGTATTACCTTTGGTACATCTATTTGATGCTGTGTTAGTCCCATCAACTCCCACTTCTATATAGGAGTAAAGTAATGTGTTTCACAGTTTCTTGTATATGTATATTCCATTATCAAATATACACAAATATACACTGATGTATCTAGTGTATTTGTGTATATCAGTTTTATCCAATGCATTCAATATTAATTTCATTTATCTAACATAAAAATGCATTGATGCATCCTATGTATATGTGCATAGTTACAGATAGATTCTGAGATGTATCTAGTGTATATGTGATGTATCTAGTTACTTTGTGCATAAAAACATCTATTTTATAATGTGAAAATTGTGCATTATAGCAAACTATTAATTCAAAATAAATCATATAGCTACAGTTTCATTTAATTCTAATCGTAGCAATCACATTGTCATTCTCGCCTCCCTCCCCTAAATCTCGCTTGCCACTCTTAATTCACTCCATCGCCTCTCTCACTTTTATACAAACACAAATGTATAAATTGTGTTTGTGTTTTTATAAAGCGAGAGAGACTATATATATATAAATAAAAATACATATCTCTCCGTCCTATACACTTATAATTATACTAATACAAATCTTTCTCTGCCCAGTTCTCTTTTGTCTTTCTCTCTGTCACTTTATACAAACACAAATTATACAAATACAATGTACAATTTTTTTTGTATAAAGCGAGAAAGAGATTTGATATACAAATACAAAAAATTTAACTCGATTCAATTGTATATAAATTCAAATTTTATGCAGATATACAAACACAATCATTGATACATATACATAGTAGTTACATATATACAATTATCTAATCGTTATACATATACAATTCACCTCTCTCCACTTTCTGCCCTCTCTCGCTCGCCTCTCTCCTCTCTCTCATAATCTGGCTCACCACTCTATCCTAACACAAAGAACACAAACATATACAAACACAATTTTCATAGACACAGACACCCAATTTATACAAATCATTGTGATTTATACAAATCGTTGCTATTTATACAAATCGTTGCGATTTATACAAATTGTTACGATTTATACAAATCATTGCGATTTATACAAATCGTTGCGAATTATACAAATCAGACACTTATAGCGCAAATAACAAAACTATAGTTATAGAGCGCTAATTGATTTCACGTATCAGGACACTTCATCAAATACTAAGTGCCAACGATCGTGAGTAGTAATATAACCCAACTAGTGAGTTGGGGTCGAGTCCGAAGGGAGTGGTTCGTAATTGAGAATCAATAGGTAAATAAGAATATGCTCAAGTCAATCATAGCTAAAAATATTTACGATAGAAGCATTGTTCAAGTTAGGGATGGCACAAATGTCAAATATTAGAGGGGTTTGGTTTCATTTATCAACTAAAACAACAAATAATATGAAAATAACAATTATGGAGACGGGATTCTTGAGATGTGATAGGATTATGAGCTAAGATAGACAACCGGGTAATTGCAATTAATAGTAAACAATTGTGAATCGGTGAATAAGCTAGACTTTAGTAGGGATAAACTTTCTCTCGAATAATTTACCCCGAATCAAATTGGTTTCTCTCGAACACCAATAAGCAACAATTAAGCACAACCTTTGCTTTAGTCCATTCACTCTCTTGAGCTGAATGTGTGGAAAATGGTTTAGGGTTACTCTCTCGAGTTGAACCCATGACAAACCAATACCTACAGACAATCGATTCAGTAATTTTGGTTTTAAAACCTCTCTCGAGCAAGCCAAAAACACGAAATTAAGATTGTATTTGCAACTACAACCCATTAAATTCAACCATAATTACTGAACGAAAACAACTTTAAACAACAATTAAACTATCAATTAACAATACCCAGCAATTATATCAACCCATAATCACACCCCAAGAATTGGGGTTTTAGCTAGACATCATAAAAAGGTAAAAATCATTACCAAGTTGTGTTTCCATCAACTGGGTAGGATTGATATTGTCTTTACAAAGGTCTAAGATGAAGAATCTTCAACACCCACTTCCAATTTCTTAGAAATGGAAATCTTCAAATCGTCAAAGCTAAGGAAATATTGTCTCCAAAAACTCAGTTCTAAGCTCTCAACTTGAAAACTGAATGTTAGATTCTAAAATTGCATACTAAACTAAGAATTTAAAAACTTATTTTTAGTTGTCAAAAATGTACTGCGAAGGACTATTCGGCGCAGTAAGTC
Organism: Solanum acaule; assembly: GCA_036250505.1. Lineage (NCBI taxonomy): Eukaryota > Viridiplantae > Streptophyta > Magnoliopsida > Solanales > Solanaceae > Solanum > Solanum acaule. The sequence goes on along the minus strand of JAJOOR010031793.1, from coordinate 11,325 downwards.
GGGATCGCCGATCCACTCGGCGATCCGCCCTTTGGTCAATTTCATCGCCTTTTTGCTTTGGCCTTCAACATCTTCAAGTTCTGTAACTTTGGGCGATATGGTACTGTATCGCGGAACCGTTCGGTGACTCGCCGACTGCTCTTTTCAATCACCTACTTGATTTTCTCCTTCAGGGCTTGGCACATTGGAACATTAGGTGAGACATCAGCCATTCGGCAATTCACCCAAAGGATTAGGTGATCCTAAGGCCTTCTTTTCTTCGTCTTTTCAGCTGCCTTGTTCCTTTTTGCTAATTAGTGTCCATGCTTTGTTCCTCAATCCAAATACCTTAAATTCAAGGATTTACATCAGTTATTGGCACAAAATATGCATTTGAGGACACTAAATCTATTAAAATAAAGCCCTAAATGAGTCCAAATCGTGGACTCATCAACACCCCTACTGACTTAAACTTTTGCTCGTCTTCAGTTCTACATAGTAAAACTCAAGTTCATCAGTTCAAAAAGAATGTCTAAAACAGTGCTACACAAGTCTCAATCATGAATGCACACAAGAAGACTCAACTTACTCATGCAAAGATCAATTGTGCACTCAAAGACTCAAGTTGTGACTCACCATTATCAAAGAATCTCAAGCTCATAATACTTGCTTTAAATGCAAGTTCAAGCTCAACAAAGGTACTCAAATACTCTCACACAAAGAATGATTCCATATTCGTACACAATGGATTATAATTTAAAGCTCTGGAATCAAATGCAAAGCTCACACTCATAAAGATGAACACAATGCATGATTGCACCCATAGGTTTGCCCGTATTTTCCAATCAACACTTGCTTCAGCTTACTCAAGATCAAAAAGGTCTTTTCAAGGCTTGTAATGGGGTTGAGTGCAAAGGTATGATCATTTAGGCTTAGTGACTTCTATCCTCATGAAATGTGGTGTTCACAACACTTCATTTCCTTTTCTTCATCATTCTCATTCGTGCTCAAAAGTCATCCCAGTATTCACTTTTCATGGATTGTTGGGAACCCCATTTTCTTTATATTTTCACAACTTTATTCCACAACTTCTTCATTCTTTTCTTCTTTTTTTTTTTTTGTATGAAGGGGTTCCATTTTTCTCAAAACCATGGGTCAAAGGGGACTTTCTTGCACTTCTTGATTTACCTTCTCTTTTCACCACACTCCCAACTTAGGCTTTTGGCCTAAGTTGGCTATTCACACAAACCACAAATCATGAGGATTATGGGTAATGGGTCAAGAAAGGTCACATTTTTATCAAGTTTCTTCCAAGAAAAGGCTAAGGCTCAAAGGGTGTTCAAATGGGGTTCACACACTCACAAGGTAGGCCACAAAAGAGGTATACTATCAAATTTGTTTCACACTCTTCAAAGTTGTCTAAGATTATATCAAGAGATTGCATCACTTAGTCAACCGGACCAACGGGGTAAATTCTAGGTGTCATCACACATGGTTCATGGTAAGCTCATCACACAAAGCATAGACACCAATGTCAAACAAGACTCCACACTTTCGCTAGTGTGCAATGGTCATCACAAGAGACTCAATTCGATACTTGGCTAGTCACAACGAGATGCAAAGAGTTCACATATTGTATATGCAACTTCATTTGGTCTCATCGTAGCCGCACATTCATTTTAGTTCGATTATGAGCACTATTTAAGTCATCGGTATTGATCAAAATCGATACTCAAATTTGCAAGAGAACAACCACATTTTACACACACAAGAGGTGGCACAATTTTTTTTTGGAAGGGTTCAAAAATCATTTACCAATTAAAAATAAGAAGCCACAAGCTCAATCATCCGCAAAAAACAGTGTAACACACAATTATAACTCAAAACACAAATATATACAAAACAAGAGTATCATAAAAGGTAACAAAAGGTGGGCCTCACCCTACCACAAATAAAAAATCATTTGTCCTCAAATGCAATAAAAAATATCTAAAAGTCAAAATAAAGTAAGATAGAGAGGGATATAAAGAAAGGATCATGTTTACACAGTCGCTCCATCTGTCTGTGCATCAGTGCCCGGTGCATCAATCTGGACTTGGGCATCAGTGCCCGGAGTAACCTCAGATGGACCAGCTCCACTGGATCCACCCATGGATGCCTCTGTCAGTGATGTCTGGATCATCGAATGCACAATAGTCTCCTCAAGATTCGACAAGTCTCCATATATGCTCTCTTCCCTGATCTCAATCAGCTCCTCATTGGTCGCGGCATCTGACGCATCAACTGCTGCTCACCCTTATGCACATCTCCGATGGTAGCCGGAGAAATCCCTGAAGTCTCAGGAGTGTCCAAATCGTCTGCAGCCTCCAATAACGAAGTGAAGTCTGTAGATTTTATATAGTCTACATCCTTCCTCAAATCAGCTACTTTGGCTTTCAAAGCCGTCACCTCGGAGATCTCCCTCTGCCTGCTCTTACAAGCCTCAACTCTCGTGGTGAGAGTGTCAATATAAGTCTGAAGCGCGGTCAGTGCAGCCAAAATATCGGCCCCAATCATCCAGGGAATAGATCTCTCTAGTCTGATCGCTCTCACGTCAGCTGAATGGGCCAGATGCCCCATCTTCAGGATCATCGCCTGAGTAATCTTGGCTGTCTGGGATGAGGTGGAGGTACCCAAAACCTGTGAAGAAGTAGAAGGGGCAGAAGTACCTGAAGGCCCGGAGGCCGGAGTAGGGGAAGATGCCTCTGCAGGTATCGAAGTTATATCCACCTCCAGAGATGTGTCCACCGGAGCTGCCTCTTCATGTCATCCTCCTCTCTAGTATACTCGACCTCAATACACCAGATGTCAGTGGAGGAGGACGGGGTAACATCAAAATCTCTAGCAACATCCCGGGGTACTTCAGCACGCCGGCACAACTTCGTGATCAGGACTGGGAATGGCAAGGAGGTTTGTCTCTGCTTGGCCCTCATGGCCATCTCCTGCTCAATGATGAGTCCCAAGTCGATGCTCTTTCTAGAAATAATTTACCCAAGGCAGGCCGCCTTAGGATGACGGAGAACAAACTCATTCTGGGAAGGCATAATAGAGTTACTGATGAATCCAAACCAATAACGTGCAGCTACACTCAAGTCCCTCTTCTCAATCGGGAATCCTGCCTCTATCCACCTCGAGGTGGTGTCTAAAATGAGTGGCGCCAACCAGCCCTTAAGCTCATCCAATGAAGATGTGGCAGTAGTTAGGTTGGGGTGGTGTTGATGTACATACTATTGTATTCAACTTCCTTACCTGATCACAATCGACTTAATCGGTCTGAACTCGCTAGCCTTCTTTTTGCTTTTTGGGACTAGGTCACCATAAGTTGTATAGAACTCTCGGACCCATGAAGGAATAAAGTGGCCTCGAGGCCTGGTAAACTGCTCAAATATGTGGAAATGGAGGGTGTCCCTCACATTTGAGTACTTGCATTCCAAGCCTTCTGTCGAGAGCAACTTCTCCTCGAGGATGGTTCACAAACCATCACCTTTCAATCTGTTCAGAAGCTTGGGGAGAGGGACTACTGGTGGCACAACCTTCACTATAGTCCCATAATTAGCATTAAGCAGCAATTAAGCACAACCGTCGCTTTAGTCCATTCACTCTTTTGAGCTGAACCCATGACAATCCAATACCACATACCATCGATTCAGTAATTTTGGTTTTAAAACCTCTCTCTCGAGCAAGCCAAAAACACGAAGTTAAGATTGTATTTGCAACTACAACCCATTAAATTCAACCACAATTACTGAATGAAAACACCTTTAAACAATAATTAAACTATCAATTAACAATACCCAGCAATTATATCAACCCATAATCACACCCCAAGAATTGGGGTTTTAGCTAGACATCATAAAAAGGTAAAAATCATTACCAAGTTGTGTTTCCATCAATTGGGTAGGATTAATATTGTCTTTACAAAGGTCTAAGATGAAGAATCTTCAACACCCATTTCCAATTTCTTAGAAATGGAAATCTTCAAAGCTAAGGAAATATTGTCTCCAAAAACTCAGTTCTAAGCTCTCAACTTGAAAACTGAATGTTAGATTCTAAAACTGTATACTAAACTAAGAATTTAAAAACGTATTTATAGTTGTCAAAAATGTGTTGCGAAGGACCATTCTGCACAGTAAGTCGGGATTTGCTGATCCACTCGGCGATCTGCCCTTTGGTCAACTTCATCGCCTTTTTGCTTTGGCCTTCAGCATCTTCAAGTTCTGTAACTTTGGCGATATGGTACTGCATCGCGGAACCGTTGGCCGACTGCTCCTTTCAATCGCCTACTTGATTTTCTCCTTCATGGCTTGGCACACTGGAACATTAGGCGAGACATCAGCCATTCGGCTATTCGCCCAATGGATTAGGCGATCCTCAAGCCTTCTTTTCTTCGTCTTTTCAGCTGCCTTGTTCTTTTTTGCTTATTAGTGTCCATGCATTGTTCCTCAATCCAAATACCTGAAATTCAAGAATTTACATCAGTTATTGACACAAAATATGCATTTGAGGACACTAAATCTATTAAAATAAATCCCTAAATGAGTCCAAATTGTGGACTCATCACTAATATGATTCTTATGTTTGCTATTTCTAAAATTTACTCTATAATAAATTTATGATATATCCAATATATATGTGCATAAATACATACTTAAAATGGAGACATTTTCGTTAGAGGGTTAATGGCTTAATGCAATGACATAGGCCCTAGTTCTATGTATCATATCAACAGTATCACGTCTTTTATATTTATCTTTATACATAATATAAATAATGGTGATAGTATGATAACACGATCACAATTAAATAACCTTAATGGATAGACAAATTCTTGAAATTGGAAGTTGTTTCATGGAAATTACAATGGTTCACACAAAAGCGTCACCACATATTTAGGCTAAACAATTCTAGTATGTTGCATACATGTTTGGGCCACCATTTTCTATTGTACAACCTTTCGTTGTCTGAATATTTTTTACTTATATAACAAAATATTGATATTATATAGAATATTTTCCTACATTTCATATTAGTTGATCATTTTTCTTTTTACACGTATATTAAGAAATACGAACACTTTCGAAAAGAATTAATTACAAAGGTAATATAGGAAAAAATTTAATTAATGGTTTCTTCAGTTAGTAAGGTGAACAATTAATATGAAACAATTATTTTTAGTAAGATGATCATTTAATATGGGATGGAGGGAGTATACTCCTATTGTTCGGATTTACTTGTCAAATTTTGACTTGACACACCTATTAAGAAAATAATGATTGATATACTGAATTTACCATTTTACCCTTATTAATTGATAGGGTCCCAAACATATTTACTCATTACATTTCAAAGACATTAACTCAATGTTAATAAACTGAGGATATAATAGGAAAAAGAAAAATGTATTTTCTTGATTTGACAAAAATGACAAGTAAAAGTATAAATCAAATTAAAAAATATTTGACAAGTAAATCCGAAGGAGCATAATTTAATATAAAAAAATTAATTTCCAAAAGAAAATTACTCCGTTATAGTAAAATATTACTTACAAAGAATGACTAATAAAAATATATATAACTGTATACAAAACATAATTGGTAAAAGACTTGAATATACCACTTTTTTATTTGTATTCTCAAAATCTATTGAAGAACAAGAAGTGATTTTTGTTTCATTAAATTAAAAATAGTGAAGAATTTAACTGTATTTTTTGTGGGGTGGGGGGTGGGTGGGTTGGAATTGCGGAGGGGGGGGGGGGCGAATAAGTGTTTACTTATATACCCTCCATGATATAGCAAATTATGTTAAAATTTTTAATGATCTTCAATATTATTATACGCTATACATTACAAGTTATATTTTCTTTTTGATCTATTTTTTTAAAAAATCGTCTCCTTTTTATATTTAGCTATTCTCTTATTTCAGTATTCTCATTTTATCCCTAATCACACTCCCTTAAAAATGACACGACATGTTTAGAACTGTGATAGAATGGTTGAACTTTGTTCATCCTTAACTAAAGATCTCAAAATTTAGATCTTGAAAATTATAATAAAACACTTATGATATACTGAGTTTCAAACCCCTTGGCTAGGCTAATATTCAGCCTAATCAAGTCAATGAATTCATTAAATACCCATAAATTATCAATAATAGCATGCTCAATAAAGTCACATAATTGTAATTTGTAAATGATAGAGTATATGTGGACTTTATTCCATCTTGATGGATATTAAGTCTGTTTTCAATAGATCCTAGCTAAAATATATATATATATATATATATATATATATATATAACATTTGATTTAAATAGTAACAACAAGAAGATAGTAAGAAAATAGAGACATAAATAAGAAACCAAACGTAGTAATAGAAAACTAAGAATGAGAAATATGAAGACAATAAAATAATAAAAATATCAAAAAATAATACTAATACTAATACTACTAGCTTGAGAGACAAGATGCGAAACTATTTACTACCAGCCAAATACCTGAATATTTGACCTCCATACCCTCTTATCAAGGGTCATGTCCTCAATAAGTTGAAAGTTTGTCATGTCATGCATGATCACCTCACCCCAAATCCTTTTTGGCCTACCACTGCCTCTCCTTAGGCCCTCCAACGTCAACCTTTTATACCTCCTTATTGGGGCATCTATATATCTCCTCTTGACATGTTCGAACCATCTCAATTTCGCTTCCCGCATCTTGTTCGCCACAAAGTTCACTTCCACCTCGGACCAAATATCTTTATTTATGACCATATTTCTCTTAGTAAGACCTACACATCCTTCTTGACATTCTCATTTCTGCAACTTTCATCTTCTGGACATGGGTGTTTTTGACTTGCTAAGACTTTGTCCTAAACGTTTAACAACTTCTCTATAAAACTTACCTTTAAGTCGTTTAACACTTTCTTATCATATAAGACACTAGATTCTAGCCTCTATTGCAACCATCCTGCACCAATATTAGATATGTGACATGCTCGTCAACCTCCTCATTATCTCTGATAATCATCCAAGTACTTAAAATTGCCTTTCTTGGATATGACTTGAGAATCTAACCCCCACCTCGCGCCAGCTACACAAGGCATATCACTAAACTTGCACTCCATATACTTTGTCTTAGTCTTGCTCAACATGAAACTTTTAGACTCTATTGTCTTCTCCACACTTTCAGCTTATCGTCTGCTACACATCTCGTTAATCAGTAGAATGTCATTAGAAAATAACATGCACCAAGAAACCTCTCTTTGAATGTGTCACATCAAAACGTCTATCACCAAAACAAATAAAAATAGGCTAAGAGCATGTTTAGATTGACTTTTGAATTTTGACATATATTTCTAACTTACGATTTTTGGCTTATTTTTATCAGTTTAGCTTAAAACCAAGTGCTTAAAATAAGACTTGAGTTGTCTAGTGAGCAATATTAGGCTAACTTATTTTGGTGGGATAAGACGAGTGCCATCACATCTATTTTTGGGTCGTGACATTTCATTCCCCACGTTGTTCATATTAGTTACTAAAAGTAAAAACTAATATACATACACACACACGGATTCCCTGCGTTGTTGTGCTGTTTTGAAGAGTTTTAGAGCTCATATTGTACTCATTTTTGGGGAACAAGTTTCTTAAGCTGGTTGGGACCCATTGACGGAGTCAATTTTGTGATTCTTTATTTGGGTCCCACAATTCAATTTTTTGACCCACTTTTCATTATTGCTTTATGGGCATCAAAATGATCGTATTGACATCAGGATCACTATTTTGATTGTGTGATATCATTTGGAGATTGTTCTAAAAAGGTTAAGCCCAGTTTAAAAATTTGAAGCACGCGTGTTCAGCTTTGCTTTGCAGTAGGCTACAACTTACTATTCTTAGACCTTGCTTGATATTGTTCTAGCATGATGATTTGCTAAGTATTGGGTTGATATTTTTGCATGATTCCTTGTTGTTATCGTTATTGAATTGATCTAGCATTATTTTCTTATTTATTATGGTGCATCTAACTATCCTATATTACAACAAATCTCTTTTTATGGAAGTTGACTGAATTAGTGAAGCTAACATATAATTAATTAGTAATCAATCATTTTCTTCATTTTAACTGTTTAATCCCTTTCTTCCCTTCACAATTTACCAATTTGCACCTCTTTATTTTATTTTCTTTAATGGAGGTAAGTTGATTAGTTCTCTCTCTCTTCAATTTATTTGTTGTTGGGAGTTGGGGACAGGTTTTGATTAAGCAGTTGGGTCCCGATTTGGGTATCGGGTCTTGGATCGAGGTCGGGTGTTGAGGTCGAATATCAAGGTCAAGTCCCAATTCAGGAGTCAAGATGGGATTCGTGATTATTCATCGGGATCAGGTGTTGATGTTAGATATCGATGTCGGGGTCAAGTCCCGGGTCAAATGTGGTGATCAATTTCGGATCGATGTCGGGGTCAAGTCCCGGGTCAAATGTGGTGATCAATTTCGGATCGATTATCAGGGTCGTGTCCAAGTTCTAGTGTCAGGGTCGGATTTGTATCCCAGTTGAAATTAATGTCGAGTCTCGAGAAATACCACCTCTAACTTAGTTATGAACGAGGAAATACCGCTATGTAAAAAACCTGACAATTAATATAAAAACAATGCACAAAATAATAATATTAAAAATAATAACGACATATGATAGCAAATATCAAAGAGCAAGACACTGTATGAATAAAATTGATGTGTAATAACATTTTTGTACCTCATAAATAAATATGATGTAATTACAAGTTTGCACGTTCATAGAGACTAGGTATCTAACTTCTTTTCTATTCTTTTAAAGTCATATGCAAAGTATCATATATCATAGTTTTTCACCTCAATTCTAGTTTTTCAAAATATGACATATAAAAGTTAGGTATATATTCAAAATAAAATGTTAAAAAATAACTCATGACCAATAAGTTAATCATAAAAATTATAATAATTAAGAACGAAACAAATTAAACTGCTTAGCAAATGACAGACAGAAAATATAAACTACATATAAATATATCAAACATATAGAGATTTAGTTATGAGACTAACAAGTAGATATTTGATGGAAAAAATGATTGAATAATTAAAATGAAAATAAGAACTTGTTGGTTCATAAACTATCAACAATATATCCAAGAAAAAGAAGATCAAAATAAAATTGTTGAAAAGAAATATGTTGAAGCCAAAGGAATAAAAATAGAACGAAAATCAATAAGGAGTCAGATCGGGTAACTTAAAAAACATATTTTGGGGAATGACGCAAAATATGTATGCACCATATATATACTAAAATTATAAAAATACACATTTTTGTCATTAAAATGAATATATTATATTGCACATATTGTATTTTTATTTACAATATGATATATACTTCATTCTTATTGAATGTGATTTTAAAGGACATATGATGTTTCACTCACCACAATCGTTGAACATGAAAAATGTTGCAATGATACAGTAGTATACGATTCCGTAAGCCAATACATAGCAAATCATTTTTCGATTGATTCCATCAAATGATGCCATACCACTTGAATTCACTAATGCATCAACATGTGAAAGAATGGATTTCACTCTCGACATACTAAGCGGTGTGACATTCTCTTTTTTCTTGCATACTAATCTGAATTTTTAATGAGTGTCTGTTTCATCAAAAGTTATTTTTTTATTGATCAACTCGTTGACAACCATTTTCTTCTATTTCAAATTTGTCAAGTTAAAATCGATTCTCGATTCTCATTCCTAATGCAAAGGTAAACGTCACAACAATCATGATGAAGGCGACACACCCACAACCAACCTTGTTAGATGTTTGAAATATCAACTCTATATGGTATGCGCAAGTAAAACCACAATATGATTTATCTATTCGTTCAGATTATCGTCCGCATGTTTTTAGTTTTTCAACATTTCAAGGTGAAAATTTGATCCTAACATTTCAAGCTTCACCAACTACATTGGTATGAAGTGTATGTAAACAAAGACGACTTAACTCATACAAAGACATAGTTAAATCCATTTCATGATAAGGAAAAAGAAAACGAAGCGCTCAATTTAATTCAAGTAATTAACGTAAATATGTTAAGAGAATTTGACAAAGCAAATAAGAATGTTAAGACATAGTAGCTAGTCTGATCCAAAATGTGATTATGTAGCGTATACCTATTTAGATAAAAGATCACAAGAGTTAAAAAAAAAAATTGAACCGTTTACAGTGAAATAACCTTGGAAAAAAAGGTTGAAAAGATAGTGGCAAATCTCTTGTACCCTAGTCTTTTCCCCATCTATTTTTCACCATATAAAATTTCACGTTATTTTTTACGCTAAATCCAACTTTAAGTGTGGCATGTGGTGCCACTTTTGCATCTCCTTGTTCCATTAGTTTCTTTTTTACTTCAATTTCTTCCTCAATAGGCTCTTATATATATATTCCATGGATGATTCTTTTTTGGATAGAACCACATAATTAAAACATATATAATTAATTTAAAGAATAATGTAAATTAAAAAAAGTTAAATTTGATTACTTCGCCTCTATGTTCCCTAAACTTGTAACATGATGAGACACACACGTAATAGGTTGTTCTTGAATCAATTTTTCTACTCCCTCCTTATTCAACTCCAACTTCGATATGCTCTCATATTCTTTATCTTCACAATTTCCTATAACAAATTATCATGAAACTATCATGATTAGTTCTACTTGAAAATTTAAAAAAAAAAATCAAAAATATTAAACAATGCTACTTACTACTTCAAAAGAAGGACATCTGACATAGAAAGTAAGAATGTCAAAACGTAGTAGTCAATCCGATCCGAAATGTTATTACATAGTGTCTACATGTTTAGATAAGAAAAGCAAAGAGTAAAAACAAATTGAATTGTTTACCTTCTCAGTGAATGAAATGGCATTGGGAAGAAAGGTGAAAAGGTATGTATTTATATTTATATATATATTAGAAGAGAGAGTTTCAAAGGCTGCTTTTGGTCATTCAATTGGCAAGTGGGGATATTTTTGTCATTCCAACTTCTCAAAGTGATAAGCATTGCATAGAAAAAATTGTACTATGAGCCTTTATTTGGACCTTCTTAACATCTTTAAAAAAAACCTATACTTTTCTACTAAATTACATATTATGCCTTCTATCATTGAGTACAGTGGGGTCCATTTAATTTTACAATTGACACATATAAAATGATAACTTTATTGAGTTTCTATATATTTCCATTTTTATTCTCTACATAATAAATTGTTTAAATTTAATATAGTTAAATAATTTAATAAA
>JAJOOR010031792.1:0-15830 GCA_036250505.1 Solanum acaule | reverse complement strand
TTTCCCCCTTGATTATGCTTATCGCTTATGGTCATTTTAATTGCTTCCGCGACCAAGGATGTGAAATGATACGCTATGAGGCTTGTTTGGGGTTCCTTCGGGTTCCCCATTCGCCGGTCACGTCTAGGCCCTAGGCTTGGGTCGTGACACGTAGGCTAGTCTTCATGCAGCAAATGGGTGTCCGAGAGGAACGCATTTGAAACAGGGTAAGTTGCCCGAGAGGGAACTTATTTCCATTTAAAGTTTAGCCTAGTCACTATTATTTTGCAAATTTCCTTTCAAAAAGCATGTACCCAACTACTTATCTCAACTTGTATTGCGGTCACACCCCAAGAACATTTCCCCATACTTGATTTTCTTGTTAATTTTCACTATTTTTACTAATTGTGACAAAACCCCCAATTTATATTTGACACTTTCGTGTCACCCACTTTAATTTACCATGTTTTTTTCATTAATGTCTTTAGCTACGACTAGCTAGAGCTTAATTTTATTTTTCTATTAATTCTCAAAACCACTCCCTTGGGACACGGCCCCAACTTTAAGTTGGGTTACTATATTATCGACGATCATAGACACTCATACCATAAGTTAGTGTCATTGGTCACGATATCCATCAGTTTATAAAAATGTTAGACTTGAATTGTGTTTTTACTCTTATTGTTCTATTGCTTATGTTATGAGGACTAAGTGGCTTGCATGGAGTCCTTCAGGGTTTGATATGCAATGTTACATCTAAGGGTACCCCTGGGTCGTGACAAACTAGGTAATCAGAGCATAAGGTTTAGAATGATCCTAGGATGATGTCTCATAAGCCACGTCTAGTAGAGTCTTATTCATAAGTGTGAAGCGCACCACATTTATAAATGGGAGGCTACAAGATGATTAGGAAACTTCACCTCTTCATTACCCTTAAGTCATGCCATAGAGTTTAACTCCATAAGATCTCTCTCCTAATCCTTGCCATATGTTCTTCTAGATCTGATTACTCGAAGGACAAATGCTAGAAGGATGGAGGGTGACAATGTGGAACAAGGAGCTCCTCCTCAAGCTCCTCAAGCTTCGGTTGATCCTTTGGTCGAGAATGTTACTCATGCGGAGTTTAGGGTGACTATTTACGTATTAGCTCAAGCCAATAGAGAGGTTGTAGCTCCGATGAATCCTAATGTGAATTTGGCGGCTTCAAGAGTGAAGGATTTTGCAAGAATAAACCCCCCGGAATTTCATGGCTCCAAAGTGGAAGAGGATCCTCAAAGGTTTATCGACGAGGTCTATAAGGTACTTTCTATTAGGGGGTGTCTCCAGAAAAGAAGGCGGAGTTAGCTGCCTACCAATTAAATGATGTGGCTCAAGTGTGGCATGATAAGTGGAAGGGAGAGATACCCATAGGAGCGAGTCCCGTAGAATGGGAATTGTTTATATCAGTGTTTTTTTATAGGTTCTTTCCTTCAGAGTTGATCAAAGCAAAGGTACAAGAGTTCATTAACCTTCGTCAAGGAAGTATGAGTGTTAAGGAGTATGCTCTAAAGTTCACCCAACTATCCAAGTATGCTCCAACTATGGTGGCAGACTCAAGGGATAAGATGAGTAGGTTTTGTCGGGTGTGTCCGACATGGTAGAAAAAGAATATCGTATGGCAATGCTCCTCCATGACGTGGATATTTCATGAAACACCCCAGACTCTTGTAGGTTAAACTAAGCCTTACGTGAGAGTGTTTGAGTTTGATGTGGGGTTTAGAAGTGTAACATGGCTTCCCGTACCTAGGACGAGGTGTTTAAGGGTTAAACATCAAGGTACGACTCCCCAAGGACCAACCAAGGATTCTTGAGGAGGACCCTAAAGCCTAACCTCAAAACACCCCTAAAGTGCCCAAGTTCATGACCCGTGATAGGACCTACTGGGCGTATGTCCATCCATGCCCCAGAGGACCAAGTAATGGGTGAAGATCTCACTTTAGGAGCTGCAGACCCTGACCTACAAACCAGTAGCACAACCCGTAGGTCCACTCACGATCTGTGAGTGGAGGGCGTTAGTCATGGCCTACATTTATATCTAGTCTCGGCCAAAGGAGGGTCCAATTAGGTAATTCATCTTTTAATTGTTTTAAGTAGGGGTCATTTAATTTAGTATTTATACACATATCAACTATTTTAAGTCATTAAACAGCCTATTAACTCATTATATCTCAAGACCCCAAATCAATTCCCAAGTTCTCTCCAATATTTCTCTCTCTAGAAACTCCATTGAAGAACAAGAAGAAGGTCAAGTCTAGGGGTCAAGTAGCAGCCTTTTCTCTTTAATTTCGTGAGGAAATATTCATAAGGTATGGTGGCTTTTCATCTATGGGTAGCCTTCACCCATATAGCCCTACCAAAACTAGATTTCAAAACTTTCCAATTCCCAAAAGTTGAGTTTTCAATCTAAGTCATGGGTTCTCTTTCAAAACATTTTCAAAGATTTAATTATGAAGAATTATGATTGAATTGATGATTTAATGTTTATTTATGATGGTTTCCCCCAAGAACCCATGAAACCCCCAATCTTCCCAATTTGGATCTTCAAGTGTGGGTATTGTTGTATGTTGGCTCAATTGAGTATATAATGATTGTTTATGGTGTGATTACATGACTTTATTATGGTTATGCATGTATTCTTGATTAACCTAAGATTCTAGGGTGAAATTCTTATAGTCTAGGATTATGTCATGAAAGAGGCAAATGGATGGTTTAGATGTGACCTGCTAAAATAGATGAACTTCTTTATGAATTGCCTTAGATTAGATGACCTATATCTGAATTGCTTATAGTTAAAGCAAGAAGACATGCATGAATTATGTTAGGGCTTATATGATGGATCATGGTTGAGTAGTATTGAGATTTATTTTACTTGATGCTATATTACTATAATTAGTTAAGAATGAAGCATATGGTTAGTTAACCTTGAGAGTTAGGTTTACATGATGACCATGTGAGGTATTGATTGAAGGTAATGCTTGTGGTATGAAGATGACTTCTAAGGCTTAAAGGGTAAAAGCTAATTTTAATAAACTAAGGATGTTAAGGCCTTAAGAAGGAAGCTATTATGTATTTTGAATTGTATATGGCATTATTGTGAATGGGCTTCACCCACATGACCTTTAATATGAGTACACGAGTTTATGCATATAAAGAATGATTTACTTGAGTCATGATTCTATCCATGTCTAATGTAGTAAATGTTAGATGTGCTGACTTAATATGCCCTATGATCCTTGAATGCAAGATATGAGGGGTATGTATGATTATGATATTATGTGCATGGTTTATGAACACTTTGTGAGTGAAGTGTCTATGAGGATAATATTGTTGTTGTGTCATTGAAAGGACAATCACACACACACCCCATGCATGAACATGACTATGATGTGACTAAGGTGTTGTTTGTATTATTGAATCATGATATTCCCCTTATCTAATGTAGTAATTCTAGATGTTTGGGTTGAGTTGATTCATAGCCCTTGAAGGAAAGTTTATGAAGGTTTGTACATGTTTATAAGAATTGTGTATAAACTCATGATTCACTTAGAAAGTCAAGATCCTATGACTATTGTGTAATTGTGGTATTGTTGAAAGATCATTCTCCCCATACCCTTACACATGACTATGCATGAAATGTCTAGTACTATGATAATGTTGTTGTGTTGATTGAAATGCTATTCTCATTAACACCATGAACATGATTTGTAAGGTTTACTCACATATTAATGATTCTAAGGTTGGAAGGCTATTCTCACCTAATAAATCTATGAGCTATATCATGATGTTGTGTTGGATTGAGTGTTAAGTCACCCTTCCATAAACATGAACTTAAGTAAAGACTTAACATGAACATAAGGGGAATTATGCTTAGCACCTAGTAAATATGAAAATGAGATGGAAGCTTTTACGCTAGTTAATCTGGCATCCCAATGGGTTCCTTTTACGCCAGTCAGTCCGGGTTCCCAAAACAAGTTATCTCATTAGATGGAAACCTTTTACGTCAGTCAATACGGGTTTCTAGTAGCAATCTCCTTATCCGATAACTATGTGCCCACATAGGTCTTTAGCTAGTAGATCCAACTAAAAGCTAAACATGTTAGTTCTACCTTAGGCAAGTAGGACACCTCTTTTCGGTGTGGGGCCTGACACCTCTTTTCGGTGTGGAGCCTGACACCGGATTCCATGTAGCTCACATGGTCTATTCGGTTAAGGCTATTTCCCTACATTACAAGAATATGAACCATGACATGAACAAGAAACATGAACAAGAATAAGAACAAGAACATTGGTTATTTACTATGGTTCCTCAAAAGGTTCTACTTAGTATGAATAGAGATATGGGACTTCATTCATGCATTTCACATGTAGGCTTTGAGAGTGGGCATGATAGGTTTCCCATATGACATGATGATTATGAGTTAATGCATGCTTTATATGAATTATGAATATGAACATAAACTATACTTATGACTTCCTAATGAGCTTTACTTAGTGTGAGTGGGGGTATGGGACTTCACTTATGCATTGCACAAGTAGACTTTGAAAGGGGTTATGGTGTGGTTTCTTTATGCTATGAAGATGTATAAAATTATGCATGTATGGTATGGAGTGTTGCTAATAGTGACTTCCCTTGTTATAAGCTATAAACATGAATGTTTCCTTGTTTATGAATATTGATTATGGATAAGACCAAAGCATGATAAGTATGAGCATGGTGGCCTAAAAGTGGTACTTAGTGTAGATAGGATTATGAGATCCTATCTATGCATTGCACAAGTATGACCTAGGGTTACTTATGTGATGGTTCTATTATGACAAGATGATCTTGGTATTTAACTATGTGTGTGAACTATGTCCTGTGAAGATTGGGGTATGCATTATGTTTATGTTGGAGACTATTCTTGTGATTATGATGATATTCTTATGCTATGATGAATTGTATTTGAGTTGTCTTATGAGCTACATTCTCCAACTATTTCAAAGATGATGTTCAAAAGTGGCATATAGCACGATTTCAACTAAAATGTCCATTTTTGCATGTTTTAAGGATTTTTATGCATGGCTTCCATACTTGGTACATTTTTGTGCTAACCCATATCTCTACATTTTCTATAAGTGTAGGGTTTGGTGATATCGGCTTCCACCCTCGTGGCTAGGTCCATAGTTGATCAAGAAGAAGAAGATTGATGAGTCCTCATAGTATTCGAGGGTTTGACCATTATGCCCTTTAAGTCTTTCTTTATGTTTTAGACTTTTTTGTAAAGGCTATGTCCCTAAGGTTGTATTCAAGAGTTTTAATACAAGTATTATAGATGGTTTGAGACATGGTATTATAGACTCCCTCTTGTTTTATATATAAAAGACTTCGAATGTAAAGAAAAGTTTTAAATTCTGCACAATTTTCCTGTGTTATTATGTTCATGATATGCTATGAGGCTTCTCGGAGCCTTGTACGTCATGTCAAATCTAGGGGGTAGCCTTGGGTCGTGACAATCATGGTATCAGAGCACAAGATTTTGGGATGGTTTTAGGATGTCTCAAACCACATCTAGTAGAGTCTTGTTCATAAATGTGAAGCGCGCCACATTTATGAATAGGAGGCTATCGGATGTTAGGAAAACTTCACTTCTGCATTTTCTAAATCGTGCCATAGAGTTTAGCTTTATTAGGTCTTTCTCCTAATGTGTGCCCTCTAGTTTTCAGGATATGACTACTTCAAGGGCTTACGTTGAAAGGAATGAGGAAGACAATGTGGAGCAACAGGTTCCCCTTCAAGATCCTCTCCAAGCTCCAATAGTCCCTATAGGGGAGAATGTGTCTAATGAGAAGATTAGGTATGGTTTTCAATTGTTGACTCAAGTCGGGATAGAAATTCCAGAATTCTATGGGTCAAAGATAGAGGAAGACCCTCAAGAGTCCATAGATGAGATCTCTAGGGTATTGAATTTTGTGGGAGTGACTCTGGTAGAGAAGGCGGAGTTGTCCGCTTATCAATTAAAGGATGTTGCCCAACTTTGGTCTAACCAATGGAAAGAAGCAAGGTCGTTAGAAGCGGGCCCCATGGAATGGGAAATATTTAAGAATGGGTTCCTTGATAGGTTTTTCCCCTTAGACATGAGAGAGGCTAAGATACTTGAGTTTATTAACCTTCGCCAAGGTAGGATGAGTGTTGAGGAGTATGCTCGAGTGTTCACTAGGTTGTCAAGATATGCTCCATCCATAGTGGCCGATCCTAGGATGAAGATGAGTAAGTTTGTGTCGGGTGTATCCGACTTGATAGCAAAATAATGTAGTATGGATATGCTTGAGAATGATATGAATATTGATCGTCTTGTGATCCATGCTCAACGGTTTGAAAGGGAGAAACTTGAAGAGTGTTCTAGAGGAACAAAGAGGTATAGATTTGATAATGATAACTCCTCTCAAGAAGGATTCTATTGTCAAAGATCTTCCAAGATTCCCCCAAAGTTTGGCCAAAAGAGGGTGTCTACCCCAAAATCTCAAGGAGTGAGTGGTAGTGGATCTTATGTGATTAGGCCTACTTGTGCTAGGTGTAGAAAAAGGCATGATGGTAAGTGTCTAGCCGGTACTAAGGGTTGCTTTGGTTGTGGTGGAAGTGGCCACAAAATGAAAGATTGCCCGATACTCATGGCTAGGGGAAGAGAGAAGAAGAAAATTAGGTCTGATTCTCTTCAAGCTAGAGGTGAACAAGAGTGTCCTCCTAATGTTGCTCCCGGTATGTGTTTCATGCTTATTTATATTCCGGTAGTGCTTGTCATTTGTGACTTGATAAATTGGACATGATGAGGTTTTATGTTGTCCTTTGTGTAAATGGGTTTAATTATTGTTATGTAACGTTGGTAGAACCCAACTTAGCCATAATGAGTTTTAAGATGTGTTGGAGGATTTGATGAATAGTGGTGTTTAAGTAATGCCTAGAAATGTTGAGTTAGTAGAATCCTTTAAAAGAGGATAGAAGTGTAATTCTCCATGGTTTAGAATCACCTTGTGTGATAGATGTCAAAAGTTGAGTGATAACTTGCTCCGACCTTAGAATTTAAAGAGATGTGCTTAGATTGCAAGGTCGTTGAGTGTTCTAGAAGTTCATGATTTGTATTGGCTTGAAATTCTCACCTTAAGAGGTGTAGTGTGTTTGACAAGTTTAGTCCCAGTTTGGTGAGCTCATATGAGACCTTGAGTGATGTTGGTAAGGTTGCTTGTGAGCTAGAGTTGCTTAATGAGAACCTCTCTAAATTAGAATTACCAATTGGGATCTTAGATCAGGAAATTATGAAATAGAAGAGTAAGGAAGTGTTTCCATGAGAATGTTGAGTGGTGTTTTAGAAAGGGTTTTAGTTGAGGGTGCTACTTGAAAGGCCAAGGGCCAATGACATGCCCCAATGTCCTTATATTCCCTTCTATTCCTCCTCTAGCTTAAGATGATAAGTCCTCCTTGACTCGTTTCATGATTGTGGAGTCTTGAATGTTATGAGTGTCCCATGATTTCCTTGTCCCGTAGAGTTACTCTTATTAACCTTGGTAGGGTTTGGATGCATAGTTGATAGACCTCCATTGTTTTTAGAACCCGGCCGATAGGGTTATTATGAATTTTGGTGATGCTTTAGCATTGTTTGAAAGGAGTAGTATTTGAGGTCTTAGTAAGGGGCTTACTCCCACGGGGGAGATGATATTCTTAGATAGAAAGATTGATTGAGAGTCCCTATATCCTCATCCCTTTATTCTATTCCTATTCTAGCTTGAGACCAAGAGTTTCTTTTTGGGCTTGTTTTATGTTTTGGAGTCATGTGTGATTTAGAAAATTTCCATGATCTCATTATGTTATGCGTGTTATTGAGAGAATTCTTGTTTTGTATAAAATGAGTTTTCATGATTTACATGTTCCTCCTGTTGTTGTGCATTTTAGTATGATGATGGCATATTTGACTTCATGAGATGATTTGATGAACATGCTTTGTTATGCTTTTGATGAAATGGCATATTGGCTCCATGATGTTGTGTTGAGCTTGCTTTTAGTTGAAAAAGGTAGTTCCTCCTATAATTATGTGATGGATGATGTTTAAAAGAGTTGGTATAGGCTTAGTCCCAAGGGGGAGATGGTGTGTCTAGCTAGCAAGATTGTTATGACTAGGAGATGGTAGTTCCTCCTTGAACATGGCTAGTTATTGAAATTCTTGCATCTTGGGTTGGTAGATGTAATTCCTACTTCCTTATGTTGCATTCATTAGGTGTTGATTTGGAGTTTATATTTCCTCCTATGAGTTGTGCATTATTTTAATGTTTCATGCATGATGGGCTGCTAGTCTTGAGTCTTTAATTCCATAAGGTGTCTAAGTTGTCATTCGAGGACGAACGTTCCCAAGGAGAAGATAATGTAAAACCCCGGAAACTTGTAGGTGAAACTAGAGCATTACGTGAGAGTGTTTGAGTTTGATATGGGGTTTAGAAGTGTAAAATGGCTTCTCGTACCTAGGACAAGCTGTTTAGGGGTTAAACGTCAAGGTACGACTCCCCAAGGACCAACCAAGGATCCTTGAGGAGGACCCTTAAGGCTAACCCCAAAACAGCCCTAAAGTGCCCAAGTTCATGACCTACGAATGGGACATACTGGGTGTAGGTCCATCCAGGCTCCGTAGGACCAGGTCGTGGGTCAAGAGCTCACTTTAGGAGCTGCAGACCCTGACCTACTAACCAGCAGCACGACCCGTAGGTCCACTCATAATCATTGAGTGGAGGGGGTAAGTCATGGCCTGCAGTTTTGTCTAGTCTCGGCCAAAGGAGGGTCCAATTAGGTAATTCATCTTTTGATTGTTTTAAGTAAGGGTCGTTTAATATAGTCTTTATACATATATATAAACTATTTTAAGTCATTAAACTATTAACTCATTATATCTCAAGACCCCAAATCAGCCTACAGCTAGTAGGTGGCCATGCGTAGGTTGCTGCCAAAAAACAGCTTTTTGGGCTGTCTTGTGGTCCTCCTCAAGGACCCCTTGGGTGGTCCTTGGGGGGTCGTACCTTGATCCCCTAAACCTCCATTCTAAGTATGGGAACCCATTTTATGAGTTTTAACCCTCATACAACACTCCAAATCTCTTACGAAAAGCTCTAGAACTCACTAGTTCAACTTACTAGTTTCCGGGGTGTTACATCATCATAATCACAAGCATAGTCTCCAAAATAAACATAATGCATGCTGCAATCTTCACAAGACATAGTTCTCATACATAATTAAATACCAATGCCATCTCATCATAATAGAACTATCACATAAGCAACCCTAACCTATACTTGTGCAATGCGTAGATAGGATCCCATAATCCTATCTACACTAAGTATCACTTCTAGGCCACCATGATCATGCATAACATACCTTGACCTTATCCATAGCCAACATTCATAGACAAGGAGATATTCATGTTCATATCTTGTAATAATTAAAGTCACTCTTAGCAACAAACAATGTCATGCATACCTAAATTCATATCTCTTCATAGCATATGGAAACCACACTATAATCCCTTTATAAATCTACTTGTGAAATGTATAAGTGAAGTCTCATACCCCGACTCACACTAAGTAACGCTCATTAAGAAGTCATAAGTATAGTTCATGTTCATAACTCATATAAAGCATGCATTAACTCATAATCATCATGTCAAGGATGAAGACCAACATACCTTTAATTGAAGAATCCCACTAAAATCCCTTGAAAAACATGAATATTTGACCTTGGAAGCTTGAAGTCTTCACCTCCAATGGAGGTTTTAAGAGAGAGAACTTTTGGTGGGGAGGGGAGGTTTTGATTTGGGGTTTTGAAATAATGAGGTCTAAATGTGTTTTAATACTTTAAAAACCTTTAAAATACCATAAATAACTAATTAAAACCGTCCCCCAACCAAACTAGACTTAGGGTGAATTTGCCAAACCACCCTCCACTAGGCCGAGATATTTGACAGCAACACATGTGCAAACCACGCCCCTCACCTTCGGACCGTAGGTGGGGCTACGCCACCGTCCTGCTGGTCCGTAGTTTGGGGCTGCAACTTGAAAATGTGGCCCTTGACCTATGGATCAAGACCACGAGTTGTGGTTTAGTCTACGGGGAGTGGTCCCATTCCGTGGTTCACCAAAACTTGGGCAACTTGTTGATTTCAAGGGGTCTTGGGGGTTAGGCTTAAGGTCCTCCTCAAGGACCCGTAGGGTGGTCCTTGGGGAATCGTACTTTGACGTTTAATCCCTAAACCCTTCAACCATAGCTCGGGACAACATTTTACCACTTCAAACCTCACAACAGCTCCAAGACATATTAGTTAGGCTCTAGTTTCACTTATTCATTTTACAGGTCGTTACATTATGCCCCACTTAGAAACATTCATCCTCGAATGACACTTCAAACACATTAAGGGGTTAATGACTCAAGACTAGCAACCCATCATGCATACAACATCATAAACAAATGCACAAAACTAGAAGGAAAACATCAACTCCACATCAACAAGCTCAAAGCAGAAAAATAAGGTAGAAACTACATCCACAAACTCATTATACATCATAACTTCAACATTTCTCATTTCATTGGAGGAATTACCTTCTCCAACTCATATCATGCTCATCACAACATCATTAAGCACATTATTCAATTTCTTCATAAAAGCACATTTACACATGTTCAACAATTAACCTCATGAAGCATATAGGCAACTCATACTAAATGCATATTAACAAGAGGAACATAATTCATATAAACTAATTTTTCATTCAAACATAAACTCATTAAGAACATGCTTATATAAGGAGACCATGGAAATACACAATCATACATGACTCCAAAACATGAAACAAGCTACAAGGAACTCTTGGTCTCAAGCTTGAATAAGAATAGAAGAAAAGAGATAAGGATATCAGAACTCTCAACAACCTTACTATTCAACGTACTATCCCCCACTTAGGAGAAAACCCAACTAAGGCTAATCATGAAAACAACATAAGAACCTCAACAAGACATTCACAACCAAAAGGAACTATCACTTATCGGTACCTTCATCCGGATTAGCTCCTTTGTCTTTGTTAGCTTGAAGAGTATAGAAACCGTTCCACTTTGGAACATCAAGATCCGGGCCTTTAAGAGAAGCTTTTTTGGCCTCTCTTCCTTTTGCCATGAGTGTTGGGCAATCTCTCATTTTATGACCCTTCTTTCCACACCCAAAGCACCCATCCGTGCGAGCAAGGCATTTACCTAAATGTTGCTTCCCACACTTGGCACACTTAGATCTTTCGAAAGAAGAACCACTTCCTTTCCCTCCTTGAGATTTAAGGTTAGACACCCTATCATTGTTGACCATAGGAGAATCTTGGTTTTAAAACCTCTTTTTCGACCTTGGTTGACTTTGTTCATCGGACCTAGACCTCTTCATATCTCTACTCTTCCTCTCAAGTTTGGACTCCTCAATATATTAAGAATACACAATGAGTCTAGAAATGTTCATGTCATCATGATGCATCACCATATGACACTCTTCCTTAACTAGTTCAGATACACCGGTCACAAACCTACTCATCTCATCTCTTGGGTTGGACACCAAAGATGGAGCATACTTAGACAATAGGGTAAACTTCAAGGAATAATCATCCACACTTATGCTACCTTGCCTAAGGTATATAAACTCCTCCACCTTAACCTCCCTTTTCTCACGGGGAAAGTACCTACCAAGGAAATCTTTCTTAAACTCCTCCCATTCTATAGGACCCGCTCATATAGGCCTATTGTTTTTCCATTGAGTGAACCAAACTTGGGCAACATCTTTCAATTGCTAGGAGACAAGTTCTGGTTTTTCTCTAGAAGTAACCTCCATAGCATTGACTATCCTATACACCTCATCCAAAAACCCTTGGGGATCCTCTCCCACCTTAGAACCAAGAAAAATCGGAGGATTCATCCTCACAAAGTCCCTCAACCTAGAAGCCATAGTACTCTCAATAGCATTCACTTTAGGGCCCACATCCCGATTAACTTGGGCCGTCATAGCTTGGGCTAAGGTTAGAAAAGCTGACCTAATATCTTCATTAGTCATGTTCGGAGCATTAACCAGAACTTGATTGCCATGAGGAACTTGGCCATCTTGAGGACTTTGGATATCTTGAGGAGGAACTCCCTCATTCACATTCTTCTTTTCCACTCTCCTTGCAGGCGTCCTTCTTGTATTCACATCCTATAAACACAAGAGAAGGATTAGGAAAAGGACGTAAGGCACGACTTCATGACTAAAGAAGTGTAACTTCCTAACGTCCTATAGCCTCTCGCTCATAGATGTGTCACGACTCACACCAATGAACAAGACTCTACTAGACGTGACTAGTGAGACATCAACCTAAAAACCATTCCCAAAATCTTGTGCTCTGATACCATGTTTGTCACGACCCGAGTCTACACCCCAGAAGTGACACGGCGTACTTGACCCCGAAGGGTTCTTATACAAGCCTCATAACATTCATAAAATAAGATACTTAGAAATAGTGCAGAATTTAAAATATAAATCCAACAATCAAAATCATTAAAATCAAGCGGAATTCTATCATCTCACATGGCCATCTAAACAGCATACTTGAAACAAAATAGGTTCACGACCCTTTACAATCGAAGTCTTCACAATAGTCTATTACATGAAAAGAAAGGAAGCATCTAAACATTTGTCCTTGATCTATGAGGACATACCACTTAGTCTTAGGGAATCTCAAATCCAAGCTTCACTAGAGAAAACCACTCAATTGCCGGAACCTACACTTGTAGTAAACATACAAGAAGAATGGGGTTAGCACAATTAAGTACAAAGTATGATAACCATGCAAAAACATGCTTAAAACGGACATTTTATGTGAAAGTCGTGATATATGCCATTTTGATAAAACTTCATGAACCTAAGCATAAGAGGCATAATATTCAACCGTAACCAACATATAAGTCATTTAACCACATTAGAACATAATCACATATAAACCATTACCTTCACATTAAGCCTTCACCTCAAGTAACCCTCAAGCTATACTTTGTGCAATGTATGGATAGCGTCCCATACCACCATCCACACCAAAGTACCACCTTAAGGTCACCAAAAGTGAACTTACCACTCAACCTTTCCATCCTTACACAATACTAATACACAAGAGACATAAACATTACATGAGTCATATCAACACATAAAGACAATCGCCTAGGGCAACTCTAAGTCATACTTGTGCAATGTATAAGTAGCATCCCATACTACTAGTCACACTAAGTACTCCCTGAAGCCATCATAGACAAGGTGCATTCATATTCATTAAGTCATGACAAAGAAGTAACTCATAATACAATCCAAGTATAGAATGCATCATCTCATTCAAGCATAAGTTACATTCTTCATTAGCTTCATTTCATTAAGGGAACCTTCATTCATTAGACATCAAACCAACATTCTTCATTAACATCATCAGAAGAGCACATTCATTATCCTTAACATTATAAAGGAACACACCACAACCTCTCTCAAAGCCTACTTGTGCAATGCATAGATGGCATCCCCTACCAACACCAACACAAAGTAGTGCATTCTTAAGAAGCCATGGTTCATTAACATTCTTTGTGGGGGTAAACTTTAACCGACATAGACCATGTGAGCAATTCATGGAATCTCGATGTCACCCTCACTAGATAAGGGATTCCTACTTGCCTAAGGTAGGACCATTGTTTTATAGCTTAAGTGGATCCACTAGCTAGACATATGTGGGCACATAGTTATGGGATACAGAGATTGCTACTAGATGCCCAGCCTCAACTAACGTATGAGCATCCATCTCAAGAGATTGTTACTAGATACCCTGCCTTAACTCACATATGAGTATCCATCTCAACCAATATCCACTCGGTGCTTAGACTTATTCCCCATAGAGTATTTGACATTTATTACTTTCATTCATTATTATGGGATAAGAGATTGCTACTAGATACCCCACCTCAACTCACGTTTGAGTATCCATATCAAACCCATCATTCATTCATTGGAAAGCTCATAGATTCAAAGATGATGATAACCTTTCACCTAAGAATCCCCTTATTGTGAGAAAGTCCTTTCACAACAAGTCATTATAATTCTTTAGAGTACAATTGAGATTATCCTTTCAATCAACCCATCATCATTAACATTATCGTAGAAACTTCATTCATTAGTCATTCATGAGTGTTTGTGTATGTGAGAATCACCTTTCACATATAGCCTCATCATTCATAGGTGCTAATTGAGAAATAACATTCAATCATAACACAATTACATTCTAACATGATAATTATACATTCATTGAAATCACACATATATACTTTACATCATGATCATACATAGATCCTTCATATATAGAGGTACAAGGAAGATATCCATCAATTCAATACCACAATATAAATAGTAAGTAAACACCTCCACCTTTCAAGCGGATCAATAGATCAAGCACAATTCTACTTCAATATGTAATTTGATCATAACTTGCCCTTTAAGACTAAGAACCAACATCAATCCATAAATCCAATATATTACAGTAGCTAATGAAATTAGCATGATTCAATCACTTAATTCAATATAAGCATCGACATTTCAACATACTTGCATAATCAATCAACTCCCAATCACAAATCACAATTTAGGAATCAGGGGAAAACATGGGTTCTAGGAAGAAATCATCTTAATTCTTCTTTAAATCCACAATCCATCCATAAATCAATGCAATAAAGCCTTTGGAAATCATTTAGAATCGAACCCATGCATAGATTGAGATTTAGGCTTTTAGAGAAAACATTGGAGACTTGAAATCACTTTTGAGATTGGCTCCTTGAAAGAAACTATAGGCAATTTGCTAGGGTTGTATGTGTTGATGAATATTGTCTATGAACTTGTTGATCCACTTGAAAGGTGGAGGTCTTTAATTATGATGTAGTACTTGATGTTAGTATAATTCTACATGTATTCTTGATTAACCTAAGATTCTACCGTTATGTCATGAAAGAGGCAAATTGCGGGTTTATATGTAATGCCTTAGATTAGATCACCTAGACTCGAATTGGTTTAGGGTAATGCTTCTAAACATGAATTGACTTGATCATGATATTATGTGTATGTTGATGAAAACTTGAAGTATAAAGTGCCTATCATGATGTGATTAATGTATTGATGAGTTGTTGGATTATGGAATTCCCTTATATATTGTGCTATTGCTATATGTTGGAATGAGTTGGTCCATAACCCTTGAAGGGAATATTGTGAAGGATTGTGCATGTTGACAAGATTGTGTGTGAACTCATGATTTGTTTAGAAGTTGAAATTCCTAAGAATATTGAGTATATTGTGATATTGTTGAAATGTTGTTCTTCCATTACCCCTACACTTGATATTGTATGAATGGTCTAGGATGAATATAATGTTGTTGTTGTGTCATTGCTGAAACGACCCCAAAAATGCCCGAAAATGTGCTTCGGAAACACCTATAATTGTAATTTCCATATATCTCAAAATCTGTGCATGATTTTGGAAATTCAACTTCATATTCTTATTCATGGGGTCAAATTGAGTAGGAAATGTGTCTAACCCGAATTTTAGAGCAACCGTATCAAAATTCGAAAATCGCAAAAAATGTTATTTGGAGGGTCAACTTTAAAGGGGCATATCTCTTAGAACACAAGGAACTGGAAGGGCCACAACCTATTAAATTAAAGCTCTTTGAGTTAGCTTTCCAACGCACTTGGTTTCACCTCATTCCGAGTTAGGATGAGG
>JAJOOR010031791.1:0-14504 GCA_036250505.1 Solanum acaule | reverse complement strand
ATAAATAATTTCAATCATTATTATTAATAGAACATTAGAAGAATTATTACTAAAAGTATTATGTTAATAAAATTAAATTGTTGTATGTATTATTGATATATGATTAAAGAAAATAACACGGGGGAAGAAAATAGTAAGTAAATATTACACGTTGTATTAAAACATATTTAGGTTAATTAAAACAGAAATTGTTGTCAGTATTATTTTTTGTGATTAAACAAAAATAACAATTCGAAGAAAATAATAACTAAATATTACACGCTATATTAAAACAATAAGTACTAAAAATTATGATAAATTTTATAATAGTCAACAAAGGAATTTACACAGTAATTACTATTATAGAATACTAGAAAAGTTGATAAATTCCTCGACATCTAATCATTGATAAAAAAAATATTATTATTTTCTTTTTCGAAAGTTTAAAAGTAACTTATTCACTCTTTGTAATTAATTATTTTCAATGATTAATAAAAAATGTATATATCATGTACATGACATTATTTTATATTGACTCTATTTTAAATTTATTTTTCTATTATCGTTTGACACAAATTTAAGAATGTAAAGAATATTTTGAATCTTTTGGATTTGAAAAAATATATATGCAAAATATACTAACATGTCATTTAATCTTATGATATTTTACATTTCATGTGAAATATTTTTAACTAATAAATTGTTAATATGAAAAATATATTAATATATCAATACAACATAAAAATAATAAAGGACAAATATGTAAAAATATTTCAACTATTTGATGTTTCATGAAATTAAATTAATCATAAATTCATATATAGCCGTGCAACGCGTGGATATGTATACTAGTAAATATTAAATAGTAAAGTGCGGCACAAATTTAGGCATGTTTTATATTTAAAAATTAATATTACTTTCAATTATTACATTTTCATAATTTTTCCAGATTCTTGCGTAAAACATTTTTTCCTAATTTTATATTTTAAAAGTTTAAAAAATTATTTGTATGCAAAAAATTTGTAACCGTATGTGTATCTACTATAAATTATGTGTATATATTATAAATTTATTTTTTAGTTTAAATAATTAATATAAAAATCTTACAAAAATCAAATAAAAGAAAGAAGAAAAGTTATAAACATGCATTGATTTATGGTTGCACGTTTTTAGGACTCAACATGAAGCACTGATGTGCAGTAAACTTTAAATTCTTAAATTTGATTTGAATCTACTATTTAAAATTCAAAGAAAGTACCGTTGGATCCATATATCGGCTACAAAATACTTTGATTGTTTTTCGAATCTTCCACCGCTAAGAAGAAAAAAGAATGAATTTGACGATCATCAAAATAAGAAAAAAAAAGAACGAATTTGACGATTGTAAAAACAGCCTGCTTTGATCAAGAGCTTTTTTTCTTTCCTTTAGATGTTCATAATAGAGAGAGGGTTAATGTCAATTTAAAGAACTTTTATAGTTATAGTTTAAATGTGGGAAGTTACTTTTCTTTTTAAGTGGTACGGTTATATTTTTAAATAGTCAATTTAAGTAACTATTTTGAAAACAGAAAAACTTATCCTCATTTTTCAATTCAAACTACCTTGTATATTGAGTTTGAGTAGAATTGAAATTCATTGTTTGAAAGTTTTGCAACACTATTCATATTTCTTTAAAAAATATAGAAAATTAATTGACTATTAAAAAAACAGAAAAACTTCAACTGCTTTATATTTTGATTTTAAAAACAGAAAAATTTCAAGTTTTACTAATTTATAAATTGGATTTAAAAAAATTAAATCTGTTTTTTTTTTAAATGTCGACAGTTTTCATTATTTGGGTAACTTGATGACATGTGTTTACTTTTATTTCAAATTTTGAATTTACAATATTTAATTAATTATATAACTATTTAATTATTAATTATTAATTATTTAAATTTTTAAATATATGTGGCGCGTCATTTTTTCTTCTCCTATTATATAGATATATAGATTTTAAGTTATTTTTAACCTTGCCAAACACTTTCTAACTTATTTTAAGTCATTTTTGACTTATTTTAAGTTATTTTTATATTTATCAAAAACAAACTTAAAAATAAGTTTGACCAACTTTTAAGTCAATTCAAACACTTACTCTATTATAGAACCAAGTTCTTCACATACCAAACAAAAAGTAAATTATGGAACGTAAGAACAAAAGAAATTTTACCTTAAAGAACATCTTGCTCTAGAAAGTAAAAAATTACAACCTACACTGATAGGATTTACTTCGAAAATTTACTTACTCAAGCTATTTTAGGTTACAAATCAATAATAAAGGAACTATAAACTTAGGGTCATTTGATAGACTGTATAAAAATAATGCTAAATAGAGTGTATTAGTAATGCTTGCATTAGTAATGTTTGTATTAGTTATGCTTGCTTGCATTAGTTATACATAGATGATTTCTTATGCATTATTTAGTTTGGTGTAGGGGTGTCAAAAATGAACTCAAATATAGGTAACCCGCCCAGAATTTTAAGGGTTGGGCTCAAGATAATTTGAATTAGGTTCAATCTCAACTCATTCAAGCCTAAACATTTTAAGAGAATTCTCAATTGAGCCCAATTCAATCTTCAATTTCAACCCGTTTTAAAACTCTTTATTAAGATATGTTCCTATATTGAAGGTATGAATTATTATCTTTCAGGATTTATCTATCCATTTGTTACTTTTTTTTAGTTGAAATTCAAATTGTGATTATAAAAGTTAAATATCACTATGCTAAAATATTGAGATTAAGCGGGTCAAATTGGGCGGGTCAAGACCAACCCATTTTTTAGTCCATTTGAGTCCAAAGTAAACTTGGGGGTCAAGACCCAATCCGATTTCTATTTCAACCCATTTTAATATCTCCAATTTCAATCCAATCCACCCATTTGACACCCCTAGTTTGGTGTATTAACAATAACATGCATTGTTTAAAAATATTTATTTACCAAAATATCCTCCACAATTATGGTGAAAAGGATGTAAAAGCGGTTTTGAGAAGTAATTGGGTCTTTAACCATGTTAGCCATGCATTAAATTCCTTTGCATTATTAATACCTATAAATCCATGGTATTAGTAATAAACTTTCTAATACACAATAGAGTGTATAACTAATGCTTACATAACATAGAAAAGTGCACCAAACAAGGTATTATTAATACATAAAGCTAATACATGCATTAGTTTTACTAAACCCCCCTTAGCAACTTTCACCCCTACAATCAACTCAATTGTAATTAACCCTTTCAAAATTAAGTCTAAAAAACTAAAAACAACTTGTATAATGATCATCTATTACAAAACGTATAGAGATAAAACATGTTAAAATTAACGAACAAAAGACTCAAACCATTAGACAAGAACTGAGCAATAATTTCTATGGAACAATCAATTATCTCGTTTATTAATTTGAATCACCCAAAGAACTCCTCAAAACTCATTGAATTCACCCAAAGAACTCCTCAAAACTCATGGAAAGGATGTAATCAATTATCATATTTATTGTATTCACAAAAAAATCAAAAACATCTTGTAGTGTTAAGAGCTAATTACATCATATCCCTACTCTTTTCGAAATTACAAAAATCCCTTAAATTTGGTGGAATTCGAATACATTCCAAAATGTCCCGATACATCTTGTCCCGGTTTCGGATACATCCTTCAATGTCTCGATACATCACGTCTCGATTTCGGATACATCACTCAATGTCCCGATATGTCGTATCACGTGATATATGCGGCTGATACATCACGTAAAGTGATGTGTCCGAGAGTAGGAGAGAGTAGAGTTTTTTGTAATTTTTTCAAATGGTAGGAAATTTTAGATAAGATGGTAAAATAAGTTGTGTATTTAAGTAATTTTTCCAAACAAAAAAATTCATTGTACATAAAGTACAATGTATGTGTATGATTCATTGTAAATTTTTTTAGGCTGAACCCATCGGTAGCCACCTAAAGTTGACATCAGTTTTCACTTGGACACCTTAAGTAGGCTTTATTCATTCTAAACACATTCAATAGGGGGTCGTTGTGTCATATTGACTTTTTGTTTACAACCAATCAAATATATAAGATGTGTGTATTACACTCGTCGATGACGTGTTAAAGTAGCGAATTAAATAAAGACATGTGGCATATATGTAAAAAAAAATTATTAAAGAGATATATTATGAGTAAAAACCTATTTTAAAACTATTTAATTAAATACTTTCAAAATGACCTTTCAATAAAAAAAAAAGAGAAAAAAATCTACATCTTTTTTTTTCTCATCCGCCATTTCCATCCTTCACCATTTCCACATCTCCTCCTCCTCCAACCACTATTAGCTTCTTCGTCAAATTTAAAGATTATCATTACGCCATCTCTTTCTTCAAATCTACCTATTATAATCAATTTGGGTCATAAGCAAATATCCATAATCCACTATCATACTACCACCATCTCTTCGATCCTTTAAATTCATCATTTTTTTATCCAATCACCTCCACCATTGGAACTGCTCGTTTTGAAATTTTCAAAGTACCAAAAAAAAATTGATCCATGATGAAATAAGATCTATTTATGAATTTCCTTAAAATGGGTTCATCGAAATAGAAATGTTAAAAGCTTTGAGAAATAGAAAACTAGTGTTTCAAAAATTGAATCTAGAAAAAAATAACTTAAATAGAGAAAGGTGAAAATAAACCAACGAGCATTTGAAGGACTCGACGAACTTTCAGACAATGGAACTATGGAAAAATTAGGTGGAGAAATTTGATATCATGAAGAAGATATACGTTGTAGATATATTTTGGTCCTTTCTTAAATTATTTTTGTTGATATATATTATTAATTTAATTTGCCACATCAAGAAATGACAAGAGTGGAGAAAATTGAATATACAATGGTGGCGACATGGTGGCAAGGTGGTGGTTGATGGTGGATGAAGTGTGGGAAGGAGAGAGAAGGAAGAAAAAAAAATCACAAAAATTAAGTCTTTCACGCGCTCAAAGTAGGTGCAACACACATAATATGCCAACTCAGCAAAAAGTGTCAAAATGACATAATAGGACCCTACTTAAATTGTTTAAAATGAACATCGTCCAGTTGAGGTGTTTAAGTGAAATTTGGTGTCAACTTTAGGGGGACACCGATGGATTAGGTCTTTTTTGAAGATGATACAATACCTTTGAAACCGGTTACGCGTAAGGAAACACTTATCTCATCTAGAACTCTTCATAATTTTATGGTGCAATTTGAAAAGACAACAGTGAAACTTTTGGATGCAATAAGAAAGTTCGAGATGAACTTCAACTAGATTTAAATTTTAACAAAAAAACAAAATAAAATAGAATCATATTTCACTAAATTGTCTTAAATATATTTATACTTTTAAAGAATTATTAATTTATAATATTAATGAGACCATATATGTAACATCCCGCCTTAGAAAGAGCTAATAATAGAAGAGCTAATTTGGAAATAACTAATTTGAGAATTTTGCAAGTTATGCTTAAGATGTGAGTTTTAGGTCAACTTCAAATGGCCATAAATTTCAGTACAAGATGAGTAAGGTGGCCCATAAGATATCAAATGAAAGGTTTTGGAATCCTCTTTCCAACGCTTGCAAGAATTCACTTCTTCAGTATTCACTTCTTCAGAGAGGGACTTGATGAGATCTTGATGTGACGGGAGTAAGGCTGGTGATGATTCTCCTCCATTGTCTCTTCTTTATGAATGTCCTTGGTGTCACAGTGAGAAATCTTCATATGGAACCAGCTTGCAAGAATTCCTCCAATGTCACTGAAGAACATGGATTTTGATAGTGATTCTCCATAACTCTTGATTTCTTTACATTCTTCTTTACTTTTTGAGTTTGGAGTAGTTTCTTAATCTTTCCTCTTGTCACTATCTTACTTGTCTCTCTCCATGAACTCATTTTGCAGCATCTTTGTCGTGTCACCAAAATCCATCCTTCATCATCAATATGATCACCACAATATTGATTTTCCACTAGAAAATTTTCCTTCATTATTGCCTCATCCATCAAAGGAAGAAACAATAATGTGCTAACATCGATCAGTTCAAAGTCACCAAATTTAATCATCCTTTGTGGTGATGTGGCTAGAAAATTACCACAATCATGTACTTCAACAAACTTGCAAAGAATTACGAAATCATGTGAGCCAAAAGTGTCAGAGACTTAATCCAACTTTCCTTCTCATCTTCAAGCAATATCTTTCCGTCACTAGCCAAGTCCATGATCTTTTACTTAAAGATAAAACATTTTTCAATAGAATGACCCATTAGACGATGATATTTATAGTAATTTGGATTATTAGTCCTTCCAACTTCATCTAGGCACTTCATTTTAGGTAACTCAAAGAGTTTAACCACAAGGAGCTCTTCCAAAATTTCTGGCACATTTGAGTCCAAGAATGGATACTCTTTTGCTTGCATTTCCTTCAAAGTTAACTTTATACCTGTGTCCATATGAAAAGTTGTTCTCGTTATGATTTGATTGTTTCTTAGCTTTGTGGTGACTTTCTGTAACGACCCGAATCGTCATTAATTAGGAAAAGCAAAACTTTGAGAAATACTGGGCCACTGTCCCGCCAGGGCGGCGGTACCACGGCTGGATAAGCTGGCGCCAGAGTGGGATATGCGAGAAATAATGTAAATAACGCGAAATCTTATTTTCTCCTTCTTCCTAAAATACCTAATTTGGACGTAAACCACCCTAGAAACCCCCAAAAAGTTGCTCTAAGCTTGGGAAGGAAGGCGAAGGAGATTTCTAGTGTAAAGAGCGCAGTGGATGGCAGATTTCTGGTCAAGATCACCGTCACGAAGTCCGGAAACAAGAATCGAACCCAAAAACTCCGTGGGAGCTGCTTGGCGCCCAGGTAGGGTAGGTTTTATTAATTGAGTAGTTATAAATCTGTGCCCACTGCGTAATGTAATGGTAATCAATGGTAAGATTCATGCGTAGACCTTTGTGCACCTAACAAAAGATGATTAATCATAAGAAGAGCCTTAGATGATGAATTAGGGTTGAGTATAGTCGATTTATTTGGATATTGATATGTGTCGAGGTATACTTCAAGGTGATGCTGGTGATTCTATGACTGTGTGGTATATGTTTGTTCTTGCTTCATTATGATACATGTATGTATGTATGTGAATGTTGCATTATTGATCACATTAATTGTAAATGATGATATATGAATGATGAATTCCATGAATCATGACTTGATTGTATGATTACGAGAATGTACTTTGTGATTATGGCTTGTTGAATGGATCGGGTGTTGCGTTCCGAAACACTAACTTGGATCGGTTGCCACGTTCCGGCATAATTATGGGATCGATTGCCACGTTCCGGCATAATTATGGGATCGATTGCCACGTTCCAGCATAATAATTGGATCGGGTACCACGTTCCGGTATGCTAACAGTTTGGGTTTGGGTTCGGGTTCCATGAGACTAATGACTTGACATAATTATGTATTTTGAGGATTGTGAAACTGTTCGTGGTTCGTAATGATAAATGATATTGTAATTCCCCGGAGTGGTGATATGGCTATGAGGACTTATATCTGATTCTTCTTTTGTGTTGAGTGAACTTGTTGCGTATCGTGTTGTTGAATGAATCGGGAAGGCCAAGGGTTCAAGGGTCGTAATAATTGAGAGCAAGGGTTGTCCGTGTGTTGTAAGGGCGAGAAATTTGGGGGTAGTGTATGGGATGCAGTTACTTAGGTGGATTTCACCTTGGAGGAAGGAATTTGTGGTTGGTAGTTAGAAAGCTGGATGTAATGTGCCATGAGGTAAGGACAGGGTAACATAGAAGAGAAAGTAAGGGTATGTCGTGGGTGGTTAGTCAGAATGCTTGTAGTTGTATTCGTGGACTCTCCTATGCGTTTAAATGGTTAGGCTAAGATCAAGAACCTAGTAAGTAGGTGGACTGAGAAGGTGGTTAGTAGTAAGGGTGCTAGTGTAATTCTAAGGTACTCTAGAGGGGGTAAAGGTGGAGAAGCGAGTGGTTTATTGCATATTCTTGCTAGTTGATTTCTTATGTTATGCGGTGGGCGTCGGGTTGACCGATGATGCCTACCAGTACATGTGGTTTTGTACTGATACTACTCTTGCTATGCATTTTTGGCATAGTCCGGATGCAAGTTGGCGATGTTTCATTAGATGAAGACGAAGAATTCTCCAGCAGCTCCTACATTTCCTTCCGCATGATGGGAGCTGTGTTTTTTCATTATTATGTCTTGTTGTACTCTTAGTAAGCTCTTGTACCTATTTAGACTAGATCCTTGGGGGTGTTAATTACTTTACCAGTCTTAACCTGAATTTGTTTAAGAAGGTTTTCATTTATAAAAACACTATGATTTCATTTATCTCCATTTTTCGTTAATTTTTCACATGTTTTAACTATTGGGATATGAGGGTTCTCCTACTTAGGTGTTAGAGTGGGTGCCCGCACGGCCCACTGGGTTAGGTCGTGACACTTTCAAATGTGCGACATTAACATCCATCGATTCTTTGCTTTCATACTTGAGTACAAACTTTCCCCCTTTCTTCACCTTCATTTTTTCTTTTCCCCTGCGAGTCTCATAAATAGGTGATCCTTCATTTCCGCTTGCAGACATACTTAACTCGATATTATGAGTATGTGTGGTTAGTTCCTCAAATAGCTTGGGCTTGATACCCTGTAAGATGTAACGAAGTCCCCAATGTATTCCTTGAATGGACGTTTCTATTCAGAGGTCTCACTAAGCCTATATATCCTTGCAATTGAGGCTCGCATTCCTCCATGTAACATTCCAGAAATTTGTAGACTTAAGAGAGCCTAACGTAAGAGCTCTAGAGCTTTATGTGAAGGTTTTTGAGTTTGACGTGAGTGGTAAAATCGTAAAATGGCTTCCCATACTTAGAATGAGGGGTTTAGGGGTTAAAGGTCAAGGTACGACTCCTCAAGGACAAACCAAGGGGTCCTTGAGAAGGACCCTAAAAACATCCCCAAAAACTGTCAAAAACAGCCCACCTACGATGGAGACCCACGCCCCTTGGGGGAGGGTCGTGGTTCAAGCCTGCAGAACTAGGATCTAGGCCACCACCCACGGAGGTGCAACACGCCCCGTAGACCCACCCACGATCCGTAGGTAGGGGTCTCGTGGGTGAGGCAGTTTTGGTGATTAATCTTTTTAAGTTGGGGACTTAGGAGTTAATTCATTATTAGTTAAGAGTTAAGTAGGGTTGTTTTATTATTAATTAGGCCTCCTATATAAACCTAGTAGACCCATAAACTAAGTCAACTAATTAATTATTTTAGATTCACCAAAAAGAAACCCAAAATCCTCTCTTTAGAAAGAAGAAGAAGAAGAAGAAGAGAAAGAAGCTAGGTCAAGTTCCTCCATTGTTGCAAGCTTTTGTGAGGGCTTTGAATCAAGGTATTTTAGCTTATTCATCTATGAATTCTTCCATCCATAGAGACCCCTATATCCCCCCCCCCCCCAATTGTGAAGAAAACCCCCAATTCTAGCTAGGGTTTCTTCCTATGTTGTGAGTAGTGTTGAGTATGATTCCAATTGAGTTGATAGTATTTGTTTATGATTGATTTAGTATTGAATTATGATATTATGATGATATTACATGTTTTCCATGGTTAACCCTAGTCTAATTGATGAAATTGGTATTATGTGGGTTTATGCCATGAAAGGTGCAATTGAGGATTCATAGGTGATCTTTTAGAATTGACGTTATGAGTAATAATTGTTCAAGAATAGAATCACATAGAAATGAATTGAACTATATTATAGTATTTATGATGGATCATGACTAGTAAAGCTTGAAGTTGAGCCTTTATGATGATTTATGACTAGAATCACTTGATAATAAAGAATGTGATTAGAATACCATGAAATCTAGATATGTATGATGATTGTAAGAAGTACAGTTTTGAGAGTAAGGCTTGTAGTCATGAATGTTGATCACTAGGGCTTTGAGAGTAAAGCTAATATGATGAATTGTGTATGTTTAGGCTTTGAGAGTAAAGTCTATATGAGAATAGAAGCTAATGGATAAAATTATGGTGGAAGGCCTTTACCTACCTAATCTACCTAATGAATGTATGAAGTGATAGAATCACTTGAGTTATGATGATATCCATGCCTAATGTAGAATTCTAGATATGGTATTATGCATGAATATGATATGACATGAAAGGTTCTCTCACATAGAATGATTTTAGGTTGAAAATATATTCTTACCTAAAATGAATCTAAGTCCTACGACTATGAAATGTGATGAGGCTTGTGGTGATTCCCTTAAAAGACCTTTACATGATAGGAATGTGAAGTGAGTTCCCTTATTCCGAATTAGTTAAACTTGAGGTGATTACCCATGTCATGATATGTGGATTGTGAGGTGATTACCCTTTATGTATGTATGACTCCCAAGGCAAGCAGTGATTACCCATTAGCCTTTATGTTGATCATGGAGGTGATTACCTATGATCTTTATGTGATGATATGGATATGGAGGTGAATACCTATGATTCAGTAATATGTATTACTTGTGAAGATTCCCCTTGTCTTTATGATTCCATGATCTGTATGGTTTGAGGTGATTCCCCTTGTCCTTCATGATGAACTATAAATGTATGCCTTGAGGTGATTCCCCTTGCATTTATGAACATGAACATGACTAGATTGGATTGTAGCTTCGTAGGCCCCTCCAATACATGCATGACTAGAGGTGATTCCCCTTGTCTTTATGATGTTAAGAGATGATAAACATGAATGAAGAACCTAAAGTATCTAGCTTAGCATGGGTAGGATTATGGGGTCTTGTTCATGCATGGCACATCTTCCCTTAAGGTGACTCATAAAGTGTTTCTCTTATGTGATATATGCTTAGGTAGGATTGTGCTATAGTTTCCTTCCTTGTTATGTTATGATTGACTAAAGGTGAGAGATTCCCTTGGTTATGAGAATAAGCTAAAGATGAGATCCTAAGATGGTAAGTATGAACATGATGACCAAAGGGGATACTTAGCATGTATGGGATTATGGGATCCTATCCATGGATTGCACAAGTATACTTGGAGGTTACTTATGATGTGAAGGTTTAAGTATTGACTATGTGTATGGAGTATGCCTTATGTTGATTTATGGTCATATTATGCCTATGTTGAAGATTATGCTTATGATTATGTTATTAATTCTTATGCTTATGACTTATGTCTTATATTGGCTAACACTTTTTTTATGCTCTTATGATGTTATGTTAGCTAACATATTTAGTACATTTTGTACTAACACATACTTTGCCTACATTATAATCAAATGTAGGATTCAACGATTTGAGTTCCATTCTTGAGGATAGGTTTCTAAGGAGTAAGAAGTTGAAGATTTGGTGAGTCCTCATAGCTTCGAGGACAAAGCCACTATTTCCTTTATGTCTTTTATTTTCATGTTTTGAGACTATTGTATAGGCCGTGTCCCAAAGGTTTTATTCAAAGTTGAGTTTAGATGGTTTGAGACAAATTGTAGTAAGACTTCCGCTTGCTTTTATAAAAGACTTTGATTGTACGGATAAAGTTTTTTTAAAAAATATTTCCATACTTTTCTATTATCTTATGTTATGATATGCTAAGGGTTTGTATGAGACCCCTTTGGGGTCAAGTACGCCATGTTACATCTAGGGTGTACCCTTGGGTCGTTACAAACTTGGTAATCAGAGCGCAATGTTTAGAATGGTTCTAGAATTGTCTCAAACCACGTCTAGTAGAGTCTTGTTCATAAATGTGAAGCGCGCCACATTTAGGAATAGGAGGCTATTGGATGTTTAGAAAACTTCACTTCTTCATTCTCTAAGTCGTGCCATAGAGTTTGGCTCTAGTAGGTCCTTCTCCTAATCTGTGCCCTATGGTTTTTCAGGGTATGGCTAATACAAGGGCAAATGCTAGGAGAAATGAGGAAGAAAATGTGGATCAAGAGGTTCCTCTCCAAGTTCCACCCCAAGCTCCTCCTCAAGCTCCAATTAACCCTATAGGGGAGAATGTTACTCATGCGGAGTTTAGATCGGCTTTCCAAATGTTGGCTCAAGCCATGACGGCACAAGTCAATAGGGAAGTGGTTGCTCCGGTGAATTCTAATGTGAATTTCGCGGCCTTAAGAGTGAGGGAGTTTATTAAGATGAACCCTCCAGAGTTTCATGGCTCTAAAGTGGAGGAAGATCCTAAGGAGTTTATCGATGAGGTTTATAAGATTCTTGATATCATAGGGGTGACTTTGGTAGAGAAAGTAGAGTTAGCCGCTTACCAATTGAAAGGGGTAGCTCAAATATGGTATGGTCAATGGAAAGAGAGTAGACCGGTAGAAGATGGTCCCATAGAGTGGGAGGTGTTTGAGAAGGCATTCCTTGATAGGTTCTTTTCCCTAGAGTTGAGGGAGGTTAAGATGCAAGAGTTTATTAACCTTAAGCAAAGTAGTATGAGTGTTCAAGAGTACTCTCTAAGGTTTACTCAACTCTCCAAGTATGCTCCAACTTTAGTGAAGGATTCAAGGGCTAGGATGAATCATTTCATGATAAGATTGTCCGACTTAGTAGAAAAAGAATGTCGTATGGCAATGCTTATTGGTGATATGGATATCTCACGTCTTATGGTTTTCGCCCAACAAATTAAGGAGTCAAAACTCAAGGAAGAATCTAGGGAGAAAAAAAGGTCTAGATTGGATGATGATGAGTCTGATAGACATGGTCGCCCTAGGTTTAGACAAAAGTTCCTCGGGCAAAGTCCCTCAAGTATTCCTAAGTTCAACCAAAAGAGGGTGTCTAACCCTAAGTCTCAAGATGATAGTAGTGAGATCCTATTGTCGGGATGTTATAAGTGTGATAGAAGGCATGAGGGTGAATGCTTAGCAGGTTCTAATGTT
The DNA here is from genome assembly GCA_036250505.1 of Solanum acaule. NCBI lineage: Eukaryota > Viridiplantae > Streptophyta > Magnoliopsida > Solanales > Solanaceae > Solanum > Solanum acaule. Next base: position 1,573 of record JAJOOR010031791.1, on the reverse strand, counting down.
TATTTTGGTTGTGGTGAGTTGGGCCACAAAATAAGGCATTACCCTAAGGTTGCTAAAAATGAAGAGGATAGTCGTCGTAGGTCCCAACCCTACCCTTCCTCCGGTCCAATTGGTTTGGGTGGGAAGGCTCCAAAAAAGAATAGGTCTTAAGCTCTCCAATCTAGAAGTGGACAAGAGTGACCTCCTTATGTTGCTACCGGTATGTGTTTTATGCTTTATCTAGATTCCGGTGTTGCTTGTCTTTTATGACTTAATAGATTTGATATGATAGACTTTGGTGTTGTCTTTAGTATGAATGAGCTTCATTGTTTCCTTTATGTTATAAAAGATGGTTAGAAGAGTTTGTATAGGCTTACTCCCAAGGGGGATATGATGTGCCTAGCTAGCAAGGTTATTGTGTGTTCATGTGTTGCCATGATTTCCTTATATAATGCATGTTCATGAAAACTTATGTTTTGAAAGAAAAATGAGTTTATGTGGATGGTTTTCCTCATGATTGTAGTGCATTGAGTATGAGTTGCCTATTTGACTTCATGAGATGAATATATGAGCATGCTTTAGTTTGGGGTTGAGAGATTCCTCCTTGAATACATGTTTTTTGAGAGTAAATTGCATATAGGCTCCATGAGAGTATGTTGAGCATGTTATGGCTAGGAGATGGTAGTTCCTCCTTGAACATGACTAGTTATAAGAATTTCTTGCACCATGGGTTGTTAGATGTAGTTCCTACTCCCTTGTGTTACATTGAGTATGTTTAGTTGGAGTTGAAGTTTTCCTCCTTGTTTATGTGCATTTAAATGTGTTGCATACATGATGGGCTACTAGTCTAGAGTCGTTTCCTTTAAGAAGTGTTTAGAATCGTCATTCAAGGATGAATGATCCCAAGGGGGAGATATTGTAACATTTCAGAAATTTGTAGACTTAACTAGAGCCTAACGTAAGAGTTCTAGAGCTTTACATGAAGGTTTTTGAGTTTGACGTGAGGGGTAGAATCGTAAAATGGCTTCTCATACTTAGAATGAGGGGTTTAGGGGTTAAACATCAATATATGACTCCCCAAGGACCAACCAAGGGGTCCTTGAGGAGGACCCTAAAAATATCCCCAAAAGTTGTCAAAAACAGCCCACCTACGATGGGGACCCACGCCCTGTGAGGGAGGGTCGTGGGTCAAGCCTGCAGAACCAAGCTCCAGGCCACCACCCACGGAGGTGCAGCATGACCCGTAGACCCACCCACGGTCCCTGGGTAGGGGTCTCGTGGGTGGGGCAGTTTTGGTGATTAATCTTTTCAAGTTGGGGACTTAGGAGTTAATTCATTATTAGTTAGGGGTTAAGTAGGGTCATTTTATTATTAATTAGGCCTCCTATATAAACCTATTAGACCCCTAAACTAATTCAACTAATTAATTATTTTAGATTCACCAAAAAGAAACCCAAAATCCTCTCTCTAGAAAGAAGAAGAAGAAAAAGAAGAAAAGGAAGCGAGGTCAAGTTCCTCCATTGTTGCAAGCTTTTGTGAGGGCTTTGAATCAAGGTATGTTAGCGTATTCATCTATGGATTCTTCCATCCCTAG
>JAJOOR010031790.1:0-17312 GCA_036250505.1 Solanum acaule | reverse complement strand
TGCTGGGAACTATGTACTTTTGGCTGATATTTATGCAGAAGCTAAGATGTGGGATGAGGTTAAACAAGTAAGGAAGCTTTTGGAGGCCAAGGGATTGCAGAAAGTGTCTGGTTGCAGCATGATTGAAGTAAAGAGGAAAATCTACTCTCTCCAGTCAGTTGATGAAATTAACATCCAAATTGAGCAAATTCATGCGTTTTTGCTAAAACTATCAACGGAGATGAAACAGAATGGGTATGTTCCAGATACCAGAATTGTGCTGTATGATCTTGAAGAAGAGGAGAAAGAACGTATTTTGTTGGGTCACAGTGAGAAATTAGCAGTTGCTTTTGGCTTGATTAATAGCAGCAAAGGAGATCCTATAAGGATTAGTAAGAACTTGAGGTTATGTGAGGACTGCCACTCATTCACCAAGCTCATTTCAAAATATACAAACAGAGAAATTCTAGTCAGAGACATCAATCGATTTCATCATTTCACCAATGGGGTTTGTTCATGTGGAGATTATTGGTAGACTTGTTCATCTTATAAAGGCCGTGTAGATTCAGGCCAGGCAAGTTTGTTGCTTTCGAAATTTTGATGGTTTGATTCTCATTATATGTATTATTATAATTGTGGTGTTCAATTGACTACCCTTTGGTCTATGTAGCTCCGCGACTAGCCTAAATGATTGAAGACAGGGGAATGTTGGAACAGAACTTGTCTTTTAATTTTTAGTGTGTGTACTGTCAGTTGATGATTAATTGTGTTTTGATCTTACGAGCAGATAGTCGCGATCAAACAACTTAATCTCGAAGGCCTTCAAGGGAACCAAGAATTTGTTGTGGAGGTACTTATGTTGATTTTAATGCATCATAACAATCTTGTGATACTGCACTCATGGAGAACAGAGGTTGTTGGTTTGCGAGTTAATATAACGTGATAGTTTTCTATCATAGTGATTAGTTTCTCTTAAAGAGCAATTCGTTCAGAACTCAGTTGACTTCTACTGTTCTTTATATTACACATCCTTTTATTTTTTTTCCTCTAAGAAGTCTTATATTCAATTGATTTGTTGCAAAAATAGCCAAAAAGGAATGACTATTTCACTAGAAGCATTGGCTATGAGTGGAGGTGATTATATTAAAGATGGAATTAGCATGGAAGATCAATTTTCATTCATCCTTGCTAGAGTTTTTAACAAAGTTAAAAAAATGTCACCAAAATAGCAAAAAGAAATTGTAATGGCGCATTGCAATTGAAATCATTTTTCTTTGTTTATATGAAGAAACCTGTAGAAAGGGACAAAATAGAAGATCAATTTTCTATCATCCTTGCTGTAATTCTTAACAGAGTTCATAAAAAGTCATCAAAATAGCAAAAAGAAATTGCAATAGTTACATGAATCACTATGACTTACAGTAAAGATTAAACTTCATGAAATAGGAGTAACATTTTGAGGAATGAAACACACTTCATAAGAAGCCTAATTAATGTATTTGAGTTCGACTCCCCTATAGAGGAAAAAAACCTACAAATAATAGTGATAAAAATAGAAGTTTTGCTTACTAAAGAACCAAATGTAATGAATTCAATCATTCCAGCAGCTTTTTGAGTTGTGGACTGAGAGGTGCAAGAGTAGTAATGTTGCATTGCAATTAAAATCAATTTTCTTTGTTTATTCTTTCTTCTTTTGGTGCCTTGGAATTAAGCATTGGATTTTTAAAGGTGTGAATAAAAAATGAAGAGTTGTGACTTTTGTGAAAAAAATTGTGATTTTTATGAAAAATTGTGACTTTAATGAAAAGTTGTGACTTTAATGAAAAGTTGTGACTTTTGTGAAAAGTTATGACTTTTGTGAAGAGTTCCGACTTTTCAAAAGATTGTAACTTTTATGAAAAATTGTGACTTTTCTGTAAAGTTGTGATTTTTAAGAAGGGTTAAATAAGAATCCTAATCTGTGAGGGTGCCACATAGGTGGGTCGACTGTTGTAAACAGGCAGCAACGTTTGTGAAGAGCGGCAAGAGTGGTAAAACAATGAACGGGAGAGACAACTGTTGAAGGTTGAAGCAGTGTTCCTATTGCAGAGGAGAAGGGCACTTTTGGAAATAAGTAAATAAAAAGAGAATCATTGCTTCCGGTGGCGCCACGTCATAGGATTGAGGGTTCTCTTTATATATATATATAATAGTGTAGTTTTTTCGCCTGACCGACTCTATCCCTGCTCCCTACCCCACAAAGGTATGGACATAATTTGTATACGTTCTATCATTTTCGAACGTTGATCCACTTATGAGATTAAATTAGATATTGTTGTTGTTATATATTCTTTTGTTTGCAATTTTTGAGTCATTGAGTATGTAATATAATGACGTTAAAATTAACTACGTGTGCAGTATAACGTGAATATTTTTTTTAGTATTAATGCATTCATATTTGATTTTACCTTGTGAGTTTTAAAAAAATCATAAATAACTGCCTTTGACTAAATATTCGATAGAAGAAAATAAATTCAGTCAACATAAAAGTATAAGACAAGTATTTCGATAATCAATTAATTGAACTTTACCTCCGGAAACAGCCTCTCTACCTCCTCGAGGTAGTGGTAAGGTCTGCGTACACTCTACCCTCCCCAGACCCCACCTGGTAGGATTTCACTGGGTTTGTTGTTGTTGTAATTAATTGAACTTTAACTAATATTTTAAGATATTTTTAATGTAATATTTAGTCCTATTTAAAATTTGAAGATTAATTAATTAGTGAAATGCATGAAACAATATTGGGAAAAAATAAATAAATTTAAAAGATATTTTATATGCCACTTTGCGAACGTGTATATTTGCTATTAGATTGATCATCAGCAATTGCAACTAATATATTTTCATCACATGAATTACTACCTTTTTGGCTTTGAACATTCAAAAAATAAATGTCAAAAAGATAATTTCTAAGAGTCAATTCAACATTCTTAGTATAGTATTTCAATTACTTGTTTTATCTCAGTTCATGTGACACTTTTATTTTAGTTAGCCCCCCAAAAATTCTATTTTTCCTTAATTAGATGATAACTATACAAATATATAATGTTTATGTTAAACACAAAGTTTAATTTCAAAAATCTTATTTTCTTAGTTTTAACTTTTTTATCACATTATCAAGGACACTACTCTTGATAGGAAGGAGTGGAGGTTCCGTAATAGCGTAGAAGATTAACATTGGTAGAGTGTTATCTTGCCTTGCAAAGGTTTAGGCTTGTTAGTGTCTGTCGTAGTATTAGCCGTACCATTATAGTTCTAGTCATATATATATGTTGTTTACTGTATTTCGATTATCACACTATTTTGCTGCTATTATTATTCTTTCTCGTAGGTTTTATACTATTTTTCTTATTATATGTTATATTTGCTATACTTTTTTCATTGTTTCCCCTTCTTTTACTTGAGTTTGATGCACTTGAGTCGAGAGTCTTTAAGATACAGTCTCTCTACCTCCACGAGGTAGTGGTAAAATCTGTGTAGGTTGTTGTTGTTGTACGCTTATAGACAATATTTTAGTAACCAAACAACTTATTCTTAAAATTACATAATGTATATTATCTTTAATACAATAGACCAAACATTTACTAAAAATAATACAAAAGCTAAGTAATTGATTTCGTTACGACTAATCTCAACATAATTAATCTTGACGACAACTTATTCTTTAAACCAAACTATCCAAAAGGAACTGCTCACTCCTCTCTATTTGGCTTCCTCTGATGATCAGCAAATCTATTTATTTTTTTAAATGATTAAAATATCTTAACTGTAAACCGCCGCTAAATGCGATACAACCGTCACTAATTTGCTTAACCATGCACATATTTAGTCGGATGATCAAAAATAATTATATTCACTAACAAATAATCAGTTATTTTAGATTTGTGATGCGTAGGACTCTATCTATTTAGAGGAAAGTGTTCATTATCAAAAAGTTTTTCATATTCAAAGCTCAGTTTTACTCATACCTCTAATTTAAAAAAAAAAAACAATTTTAGTCCGTGCATCAATATTCACTAGTCATTACACATGCATGTCTATAGCTGAATATGCTTGAGAAACTTCCTAATATGCTAAGAAGTTTCTTAACATGCAGTAATAATAATAATGATAATAATGTATAAAACAATATTGGAATGGGAAAAAAAAAGATATTGTATATGCCATTGCAACTTGGATATTTCTTATCACATGAATTATATTACTACCTTTTTTGGCTTTGAACAGAAAAAAAAAAAAAAAAGTCCAAAGGATAATTTCAAGAGTCAATTCAACATTGTAAGTATACTTTTCCATTATCCGCTCTATCTTAATTTACGTGACACTTTTTCTTTTTTAGCTGTTAGTTTCAAATAAGAACATACACCTTTCTATATTTAGTATAATTCAAACTTAAACTTCCTATTTTTTTTCGTAACAAGATGATTTACAATTGCACAAATATATATAACTTGTATTAAATTACATTTTGAAAAATCTTTTTTTCCATTCTCAAACTACGTGTCCAGTCATCCATCACCAATAATATGACTATATATATGTCAATGTCATGTCTAAATGAAATTGCATAAAACAACTCAACAAGAGTCTCTCTCCCTCTCCAAACCTAACGTGACAGCTTTCATCATAGTGGTTAGTTTCTCTCAAAGAGCTAATTCGTTCAAAATTCAGTCGACTTCAACTGTTTTTATATAACACATCCTCCTTTTCTTTTTTTTCCTCCAAGAAGTTTTACATTCAATTATTTTGTTGCAAAAATAGCCAAAAAGGAATTACTATTTCACTAGAAGCATTGGCTATGAGTGGAGGTGATTATATTAAAGATGGAATTAGCATAGAAGAAATTGAAAAATATGAAGAACAAGTGCCTCCTCATTTGTTAATGGATGAAGATGATGAAATTTTCTTCTCAAAAAAGACAAATATGCCCCAAAATTTTATTATGAATTTTTTTTTTGTTATCAAGAGATTCATAGATGTGAGAATGATGAAGAGGGGCAAAAGAGACTCTTAATTGAAAACAATTTTATTCTTTTGTGAATTCTTGAAAAAGAAGGATATAGAATTTTTTTTAGACTAGTAGGAATATTCATTGTATAATATCGTTGCAAGTATTCAAGTTGTTTTAAGTTGAACCAACATATCGAGCCATATAATTTGTACGAGAAAATTTGTAATTACTATTTTTTGAGTCATTGCGTATGTAATGAATTAAAACCCATTGCGTATGCATTAGAATATGAATTCAGTCAACGTAAAAGTACCTCTTGTACTTGAAAAATAGATCAGACAATAATTTCGATTTACTTACATTATTTTTTTCAGACTCAACTTATGAGATTACACTAAATATATTGTTACATTATACTTAAAATGTACATAGATATTCAATAATTATGCATTTCATTTTACGTGGCTCTTATTGACTTGATATTTCTCATCGGAATTCGAATACTTAATTCAAATTCAAACTTTTTAAATTTCTTCATAAGTATATTTACTAATACCTTTTTGGCCTTGAAACTTCCTCTAGTTAAATGTCAAAGAAGTTAATTTCAAGAGTCAATTCAATATTCTTAAGTACGTAGTATATATCAATTTAAACTTCGCACTTAATTCTTTTTATCACCTCTACATATATGTTATGTCTAAATGAAATTGAATAAAACAACTCAACAAAAGTCTCATCTCTCTCTAAACGTATAGATCAAGCCATTTTTATATCAAGAAATTATTAGTTCGGAACTCAGTTGACTGCTTTTATAATATAAATGAGGTGGAGCGTCCTCAGTGCAACAATATAATTAATGAAATTGGAACAGTGACTTAATTAGCTAAATCAGAGTAACTGATAATTAGTGTTAGCACTAGTTGGTACTAGAAGGTTCCTAACAGATTCGGTTATTTTGTTTGTTAGTTAGTAATATAGGTTGATAATGAATTGGAAGTCTTATATTCAAATAATTTGTTGCAAAAATGCAAAAAATAAAAATAGATAAATAAAAAATTGAAAAAATGGGTATTTTTCAAGATTCAACCTTGGAAGATATTGCACTGTTTTCAATTACCGATATTTACACACAAAAATAATAATTTTATTTATATCGCTTCTATTAATTATAAGTCATTTAAATAAGAAATGATATACTCCCTCTGTTTCAAAAAGAATGATCTTCTTTTCTTTTTAGTTTGTTTAAAAAAGAATGACCTCTTCTTCTTTTTTGGTAACATTTTACTTTTAGCTTTCCACGTGGCATGTTTAAGACCATAAGATTAAGGGAAATTTTGTACATTTGACATAACTTTAATTTAGGACCACAAGATTCAAAAGTCTTCTTTAATTTTTTAAACTCCGTGCCAAATCAAACCAGACCACTCTTTTTGAAACGGATGGAGTAGTAGTTAACAGTGTTTTAAAAGGCGAGGCGTTTTATACCGTATTGGGCGAGGCGTAAACCCCGAGATATGGGGCATATGTTCCATGGATCTATGGGGTGTAGTGTCATGTATATTCAATTTTATAGTTTTATTACTAATAAAATAAGCAAAAGTAAATTTTTCAATGATTTATGATTTTTATTTGAGATAAGTAATAATAATCAATAATGAAGAAAAAAAGTATTATAATTACTAGTATTTGAGAAATATCATTACACCAATAATAAAAATATGATTTAAAGCAAAAAAATGTTCAAAAAAATAAATTAAAAACGGTCGAACGTACGTTTTTACGCCTCAAATTTTAGGACTTACGCCTTATGAATCTACGTCTTTAATTTACACCCCTGAGCGTCTTTAATCTATGTTTCATACTTAAACTATTGAGAGTGAGTTTCATACATAAACTATCATTATTTAGTTTGAAAAATACACATCTCTCTTTTATATCACTCTCATCATTGTGTGTGTAATACACTCTCTTTTATTTTAAAAAATTGTCACATCACACTCCACATGGACAAAACATTCGACCTAGACAAAAATTAAATAAATTATTAGCATTAGTTAAAATTAAAAAAATTATTATCCAAAAAAATATAATATTTTTTTATAAAACAAAATGTAAAATATTTTTCTTATCCCACTCCATCACTTTCTCTCACTGCCCCCCACCCCATCCATTTTTTTTAGTTTTTCTTTTGTTTAAATTTCTTTTATAAAATTATTTATTTTTTTTTACTTCATCTCTACCCCCGCGCTCAAATACTAATTTAGATATTATTTTACTTTTTTTTTAAAAAAAATTCTACCCATCCCATCTAACCCCCTGCTTCCAATTTTTTTCTCATTCAGTGTTAGATATATACATATCGAAAATATTTTTTACTTGCCGCTGCAAGATGTTTTAATTTTTTTTATTTTTGTTATATTCGTACAGTAGTAGAAATATATATGTACGCACATATCTAACACAAAATGAGAAAAATATAAAATAAAATTAAAATTAAAAGCGGAGGGTTAAATAGGATGGGGTATAGTTTTTTATTTTTTAAAAAATAAAAAAATTTCTTCTTTTATTGGGGAGGGGGTTCATGGAAACTTTTTCTATAAATAAGGAAACAAAAAGGTAAAAACAAAAGAAAAAGCAAAATTGGAACACTTATTTTGCCGCCGTCATCAATTCACCGGAAAACATGAAAAGATCCGTGATCTCCTACCCTACAGAGTTTCTCATCAATTCACCGAAAAACATGAAACGTGATCTCCTACCCTACAGAGTCTCCCAAGAAGAAAAAAGGGAGAATCATCATTTTCCCCAAATCTCTCCGGCAAACGAATTTACTATGGTGGCGAGTAAATATATCATTGTGATTTTACTTTTTGACTTTATTTCAATTCTAAATCCCTCTTCTTCCTCTTCAGGATTGTGAATCTAAAGCTCCATCCAATGGAGAAGTAGTCGCGATTTCGATTTCTCCCCTGATGAAGTGCTATCTCCATCCAAGAATGGACAAGAAGCCCCGATTTTGATTTCTGAATTGCTATCTTCTGAAGCTCAAGTAGTCCCCATTTCGATTTCTCAAGTGCTATCTTCTGAAGCTCAAGTAGCCCCATTTCAATTTCTCAAGTGCTATCTTCTGAAGATGAAGTGCTATCTCTGTTCTTCTTCAGACATCTAAAGATGCAAACTTTACTTTTTTTTCCTTTTAATAACAAAAGCTTTATATATATTTTTTAATCTTGTGAACTTAAACATATGTGAAAGTTAATTTTAAAAATTGATCCAAAAAAGAAATATTCTTTAATGTTTCGAAACAAACTAAAAGATGACAAATAAATTACAAAATATAGTATATTTTTTTTAATTAAAAAAGGTTATAATAATTTTATTATTATTAAAAACTTAGGCCCTTTAAATTTAAGGCCTAAAGCATATGCCTCATTTTTAAAGGCATTAAGTCGCCCCGGCTGCAAACCACCTCTAAATGCAATACAACTGCCACTAAATTTAGCATTTTGATTCAAACAAGGTTCTTGGCTGAACCTTACTATACTATAAGTCGCTGGATTGGTGAGATAAGAATAATAATTTTGAGATATAAATTATTTTATTTCACATTTAATTATGAGTGTTACTTAAATTTAAAATTATTTTATATGCACTAACTTGTGAAGTTACACTAAATATATTATTAATGATTTTTTTAAAAAAAATTGAACCTTAGGATAACCTGCAATCCTTACCCTCTTTGTCATAATCTCTGCTCTTCAAGTGAGCACTTTATGCGCAATGGATAAACCTCCCATACAAAAAATGCAAACCACACTAGATAAGATTTATGCTACAGACTCAACTCAGAAGACATTGATGAGAATTGATGATTACCGTTCGTACTAAAAAATGAAAATAGTTATCTTATATATATATATATGCTGAGAAACTTCTTTAAGATTTACCAAAACTTCCATATTTGAATCTGCAGAACATGTGTACATGTCTATGTTCATCGTACATATATTATAACCTATGATTCTCGTGATTCCTTACCGTACAATCTCAAGTACAACTCTTCTTTTTTGGTAGGACTTATTCAAATATTATCATAAGTTGTGATGATCTAATATCATTCATTCGATATTTAAACGCTTTGATTTTTTTTGAAAATCCTCCACAATTCATTTGATTTATTGAACTGAAATTACTACAACAACAATAATAAACATTTATAATAATGGACCGAGTGTAATTTCACAAGTAAGATTTTAAAGAAGTACTATATATCTACGCATACCTTATTATCTCTATATCTTTGTGATCGATCGAGGAATTTTCCAAATTAAAATAGGAAAAATATTTTTCTAAATTTTCATTCAACTTGGCCACCCCAATCACCTAATCCACCCAAACACCCCCGACCTGTAGCTCCTTAACCTACCACCTCATAACTTGACCAACCTTGCCTCAATCGACTCGGGACTTGGTTGAAGATCGTGCAATCTAAGATCTCACTCGAGACTCGACCCCAACCTAATCATGACCCGAGATTTGTCACTTGATCAACCCAAGCCTTGGAAAAGGGCATTTTTTGTATTGTAGTGTCACGTAAAAATGGATTATTTTTGAAATAATGGACAAGTAAAAGTGAACGGATGAAATATATATTGTTGCAATTTTGGAGTCACTGCGTATGTAATGAATTAATACCCATTGCGTATGCATTAGAATATGAATGTTCTTTACAATTAATACAATCATATTTTGTTTTAACCCTCGTGAGTTTTAAAATACTTGACTATAAAATATTCATTGAACTCATGATTCATGAATATCAATAAAAGAGGAAAAAAAACATACGGAAAATAAATTCAGTCAACGTAAAAGTACCTCTTGTACTTGAAAAATACATCGGACAATAGTCTCGATCTCGTACATTATCTTTTTCAGACTTAACTTGTGAGATTACACTAACTATATTGTTACATTATATTTAAAATGTACAACGAGATTCAATAATTACTCCTTGCGTTTCATTTTACATGACTCTTATTGTCTTGATATTCCTCTTCGGAATTTGAATATTTAATTCAAAATCAAACTTTTTTAATTTCTTTCACAAGTATTTACTATACCTTTTTGGCCTTGAAACTTCCTCTAATTAAATGTCAAAAAAGTTAATTTCAAGAGTCAATTCAACATTTTAAGTACATAGTATATCAATTTAAACTTCAATTTAATTCTTCATCACCTCTCTATATATATGTCATGTTTTAATGAAATTACATAAAACAACTCAACAAAAGTCTCATCTCTCTCTCTAAAACCTATAGATCAAGTCATTGTTATATCAAGAAGGTTATTCCTTCAGAACTCAGTTGACTGCTTTTATAATATAAAGGAGGTGAAACGTCCTCAACGCAACAATATAATACTTACTCCTCGAGCCTCGTAACCAAACAAATGTCGATTTCGCTTGAAGCACTAGCCATGATGGGAGTTGATTATGTTAAAGATGGAAGTAGCTTAGAAGAATATGAAAAATATGAAGAACAAGTGCCTCCTTATTTGTTAGTTGATGATGAAGAAGATGAAAATATCCATAAAGAAAATATTTACACAAAAAAATTATGTGAATATTCTTTTTGTTATCAAGAGTTTCATAGATGTGAAAAAGATGAAGGGGAGAAGAAGAAGCTATTATTAATTAGAAATAATATTTTTAGGGAATTCTTGAAAAATAAAGATGTAGCTAGTTTTTTAAGACTAGTAGGGATAGTCATTGTTTAATAATATCACTGTACCTCATGTTCTTGTTTGGAAAAAAAATAAAATATGGAGTATTATTACTTTAAGGTTATATATTTCAATTAGTTTAGTATTAAGAAAAAAAAATATATGATTTAAAAAAAAAATGGAAAGTGGCACATGGATGCCTTTTTTACTTATATTCTAGCTTTCTCACACTACAAAAAGAGTGAGGTCACTTTTCATGTCACTTGATACGATGGGAGTTTCAAATTGGATATGAAATATTGTTATTGTTTAGATGATTAACAGTAATACCTCATAATTTAAGTATTAAACAAACTAAACGATACAATTTCATATTTAGTTGTGACCCATACTCAAATAATTACATTGGGAATTTTGATTTCCTTCATATTATAGGACCCTTAATTCACGTAGCTTTATAGACGTACACTTTTAAATAATTATTATCCTACATAATTAAGACTTTTTTTACAACATATATAGTTGGACTAAAATGGATATTTTCAAATTAAAGTTGCTAAATCCTGGTCCAAATAATGAATTTATCTGGAGAAATTTATTAAACACGTATACTTATTAATTTAAAACTCAATTACTTAAACAGACTAAAATCGTAAATTCATAAGTTTTAAATTTTGACTTTGCCTAGACACTACGTGCAATTTTTCATTTAATACTAATTTCATACCAACACTTTTTAACTTTCCATATTTGAATATGCAAAACATATATATGTGTGTGTTCATTGTACTTATATCATTCCTATTGATATATTCAACGTTTTACTAGACCCCAAATCATAATATGACCTATGATTCTCGTGACTCCTTGTCGTACAATCTAGAGGACAATATTTTTAGTCGAGTTCGTCATATCAAGTTTGTCTAATACAATTTACATTTTTCGTACGTATAATTTACAGGCTATTGCATAAGAATATGGTTATCCAGAAAATTTCGAGGACAACTCTAAGATTTTTTTTTTTTTTGTAGGACACATTCAAATATTAACTTTCTCTACCATAAGTAACTACGTAAATTTGATTGACTATCTCAGGATTTGAATTTTATGAATTTTATTTTGGGATTCAATCACGACTCATTTGATTTCAATACGTTGTACATGTGATTCTTAAATTAAAAAAATAAAAAAGTATGTGCCGTGGCAACAAGAATAGCTTTGTTATAAGATTTATCATCATCACGAGAAGTTTACTATTTCTTATTAAAAATTCAAACGTTTTTCTTCTCATCACACATGAATTACTACCTTTTTAGTTTGAAATTTTCAAAAAGAAAATGTCAAAAATGTTTATTTTTTCAAGAGTCAAAATTCAAAATTATTCCAAGTACCTATATATATGTCCTATCCTAAATTATGTTATTGCATAAACAACTCTACAAAATTAGAGTCTTATAAGTTATATCTCTCTTCAAACTTAACGTGTTAGTTTTCCATCATATATATACAAGAAGGAGTCAATTCGTTCAGAACTCAGTTGATTTTGTTTACAAAGTCCTCGATTCTTGTATTCTATTTGATTATTTGCAAAAATAACCAAAAAAGAATGTCGATTTCGCTTGAAGCATTGGCTATGATGGGAGGTGATTATGTTAAAGATGGAATTAGCTTTGAAGAATATGAAAAATATGAAGAACAAGTGCCTCCTTATTTGTTAGTTGATGATCAAGATGATGAATATGAAAAATTCTTCTCAAAGAAGAAAAATATTTATCAAGAAAATCTTCCCACAAAAAAATCATATGAACATTCTTTTTGTTCTCATCAAGAGTTTCTTGGTAGACATGAAAATAATGATGAACTATTAGCACCAGTCCTACATTTTGTCTCTATGGACCGAGGAGAAAAGAGGCTCGAAAAAGGGAAGCAAAAGAAGCCTTTAATTGAAAAGCATATTAATTTTTGGGAAGTCTTGAAAAAGAAGGATCTATCAAGTTTTCTTAAGACTAGTAGAAATAATATAATCATTGTATAGTGTCGTTGTAACTATTTATTATTTCAACTTGTTTGAGACTGAAGAGTATTATGGTTATTGCAGTAGTTCTAGAATCCCGAACTCGAACCCATAGTATTCAAACTCAATCTCCTCCACACAACTAGTGAAGAAGGTACGGGGCACAAAGGTGCTCATTTCATCGATAAATTAGTATTGTATATAAAATCAAAATTGTTTTTAATGTATATATATATATAGTAGATATTGAATTTCTTTAACTTCCTAATCATGTACTTAATTTTTTATATTTTGAATCATCTTAATAAAAAAATTGACTCTGTCATTGCATGCAACAAAATTATTTATATATATTTAACCAATTGGCAAACCTCGTAAATGGAAGATAAATGAAACACAAATTATGTCATGTGCAAAGTATGTTCACATCATAGGTGATGTCTTAAAAGCCATATGTAAAATATATTTTATATTGTCTGTATATATCAAAAAAATCTATGTTATTTTGATTCCCATCTATCTTGAGCGACATCGTTAATCCATCGTATTAGAATCAATTATTGGCAACAATATTCAACACAATATATACCAACCCGCGTATGCACCATGGCTTTTTAATGATAAAACAATGATATCACAACATCAACGATGACCCTTTATGGGAGTGAATTGATAGTGTAAAGATTCTTTTACGCTAATTGTAACGACCCGAACCGTCGTTAATTAGGAAAAGCAAAGATTCGGGAAATTCTGGGCCACTGTCCCGCCAGGGCGGGCCAGATGCCGCTGGGGCGGCGGCGCCAGAGCAGGTTAGGCAAGACAGAACGTAATTTACACGAATCCTTATTTCTCCCTTCTTCCTAAAATACCTAAATAAGTCGTAAAATACCCTAGAAACCTCATAAAAGCTGATCTAAGCTTGTGAAGGAAGGAGAAGAAGATTTCTAGCGTGGGGATGGTGAAATCTTGAAAATTCTTGGCCAAATTCACCATCGCGAATTCGAAAAACTCGAACCGAAGTCAAAAACTCCGTACAACTGCTTGGCGCCCAGGTAGGCTAGGTTTTATGAATTGAGTAGTTATAAATCTGTGTTTACCACGTAATGTATGTAAATCAATAGTAGGGTTATGTGTAGACCTTCGTGCACCGAGTGAATTTCATGGGTAATTTCTAGAATTCAACGTAATTGGGATTATACCTTGAGAAGGGAAATTGATGACTCGTTAGGGCTTCTAGAATAGCTATCTTGGATAGAATTGTTTCAAGAATAAGAATGTGAAATCATAAATGGATCTAGAATTATGAATGTGTGCACATCCGGTAAAGTTGAAGTGATGAACTTGAGGAATTATGATGAATTGTGATTAAACCCTAATAAGAAATCCTAATGATGAACTAGGGCTGAGCTTAGTCGATATATATATTTATATGATAGAGATTGAAGAATAATTCGTAGGTGATGGTCGTGATTTCATGATTGTGTGATATATGCTTGTTCTTGCTTCATTATGATGCATGTATGTATGCGAATGTTGCATTGTTGATCACCCTAATTGTATGAGTATGAACGAATAACTATATGCCATGAGTCACTTCTTAATTGTATGATTATTGAGATATACTTGTGATTGTGATTGTGATTGTGGTGTGTTGAATGGATCGGTTGCCACGTTCTGGCATAACTAATTGGGATCGGTGGCCACGTTCCAGCATAACTAACTGGGATCGGTTGCCACGTTCTGGCATAACTAATTGGGATCGGTTGCCACGTTCTGACATAATTAACTGGGATCAATTGCCACGTTTCGACATAAATATGGGATCGGTTGCCATGTTTCGGCATAAACATTAGATCGGATACCACGTTCCAGTATGCTAACAGTTTAGGTATGGGTCCTGTGAGAAGGGCCAATGATGTGCTATTAAATATGAGTTGTTCGGTGTTCGTGTACATGTTGATAATATGGTATATAATTGATATACGTTTGTGAGTATAGTGTGGTATTGGTTGTCTAGGTTGTACTTAGTGGACTCGTGTTATAACGACTTTTAGTTGGTGGTTCGTGGGATGTAATGGCGAGAGTAGAGATAGTAAATGCGAAGGGATATGTTAGGTGAATTTCACCTTGGGGAAAAGAAGATTGGGTTAGTGCGAAGAAAGTAGAATTAATGTATAATGTGACTGTAGTGGGGTAATGTGACGAGGAAGCAAGAGTATGACGTGAGTGGTTAGTTGAGTTGGCGGTGGTTGTACTTGGGGATTGACTATGTGTTTAGAATGGTTAAGTCATAATCAAGAATCCGGTAAGTTGGTTGATTAAAAAGGGGTTAGTAGTTAGAATGCTAGTGTGGTTTGGAGGTATTTCAATGAAAGGGTGAAGGTGGAGAAGCGAGTGATTATTTCATGATCTTACTATGGGTTTCTTATATTATGTGGTGGGCGTCGGGTTGACCGATGATGCCTATCAGTACGTATGTTTTGTACTGATACTACTTTTGCTATGTCTTTTTGACACAGTCTGAATGCAAGATTGGTGACGTTTCACTAGGTGAAAACAAAGAAAATCTCCAACAGCTTCTATTCTTCCTTCAGCATTGTGGGAGCTGTGTCATTTATTTTATGGTTCATTGTACTCTTAGTAGCTCTTGTACCTGTTTAAACTAGATTCTTGGGGGTGTTAATTACTTTACAAGTCTTAACCAGTATTTAATTAAAGAGGTTTTTCGTTTATAAAAATATATGTTTTCAATTTAATTCCATCTTTCGTAAGATTTTCCGCATGTTTAAAACTTTTGGGTATGAGGGTTCTCCTACTTTGGTGTTCGAGTGGGTGTCCGCACGACTCGATGGGTTGGGTCGTGAGACTAATAGAGTATAAAAGTTAAATTTTTAACATAAATCAATTAGCAGATTGACAACAAATTTAGGCCGTGCACTCTTTCCAAAAATCAAAATCAAATTATTATGAGGGAACTTTCACAAATAGCCACTTTAATAAACTTAATTATGCTCCATAGCTATAGTTTGCATATTTACGGGTTGTAGCTATAGTTTAAGCTGCCTCATTTGTATAATTCGCAGGTTTGTATAATTCGCGAGTACATTTGTATAATTCAGTTATTTTTGTATAAACTCGAAATAATGAATATATACAATTACAAACATCAGAAGTGCAAATAGTTATACAAATTATATTATACAAATTCTAAATTATACAAATGCGCGAATTATACAAAACTAAAAAGTTGAGTTGTGTAATTATAGCTAAAAGTAAGCCGCAAATTGTAATTAAGGTAAACTATAGCTATATTAAATAATTAACTAGTATATGTTTGTTTATACGCGTAATTTTCCCAATTATTATACATTTGTAGAAAGGCCCAATTCCAATTTTTACTCTTTCCCTCTACTTCTTATTGGCCTATAAGGCCCATTGGGCTAAACATATTCATCAAAAGGCCCATTTGGATTGATGTGTTGATCAAACTCCCAACAATTTTTTGTACAAATTGTTGTTATTTTTAGTTGGTCTTTAATTTTTGTCCCTGTTGCTCGTTTAAATGAAAATTGTGGACACAAACGGAGCTAAGTGGAGATTTAAGAGTTCAGACGAATTCAGTAGATTTTTTCGTAGATCATGTATTTATATTAGAAAATTAAATAAATATATTTGTATATTAACTTGTGAACCCCTTAATATAATTGATTGACGATTCGTGGTAAGGAAGGGCCATGAAAACACTTTCTCACGCTAGAAGTTGTAGGTTTGAATCCATACCACGCTCAACATAAGTTATGTAAAAATATAGTTATGCAACATTAGTTCGTTCAACATAAGTTTAGGAAACTTTTGCCTCGTTTAGCTTAAGTTTGTAAACACTAAGTTGTCTTTTACAATATAACCGTGGATTTTAAAATTGAAATATTTCCTCGCTCAGCATAAATTCATCGGTTCCAAAAAAAATACATTTGTATATTTAAAAATAATTCAATCTTTATTTTACTTAGGGGTGTACATGACCGGATTGGTTCGAATTTTTCAAATATCAAACCAAACCATTTGTATATAAAAATTAAATTTATAAACCAAACCAAACTAATAAAATTCAGATTTTTTCGGGGTTTTCAACCTCGGGTTGATTCAGGTTTTTCAAATATCAAACCAAACCATTGTGTCAAATTTTTAAATTTATAAATCAAACCAAACTAATAAACCTTGAATTTTTTCAGATTTTTGGATTTTTTCGGTAAAATTTGCATACAAACATATAATTAACTTGTGCTCCAAATATTTCTTTAGTCCAACCAAAATACAATTATCTAAGGTGTTTCTTAAAAAATAACACAAAATATGAGATGAGTACTGATGACACAAAAATATTCAATAAAAAATAATAATGAAATCATCATATAAAATAAATATTGCATAGTCATAATGAAAATGATCATAATTTATAAGTACTAAATCATGCTAAAATAAGTTTAATAAGTATTAGTTACATTACTAAATATTTAAGGAAAATTAAAATTAGATTATATATTTTAATTGTCTAAACCAATGTAAAACTAAAGAACAAATATTCAATATTATTGTCATTCTTAGTGT
>JAJOOR010031789.1:0-10641 GCA_036250505.1 Solanum acaule | reverse complement strand
GAACAAAAAAAGAAATCAACTTCTTTCAAATGGAAAAACCGATTTACATTCTTACCTTCTCCATTGAAAATTAAATTGATTTCAAGGAATAAAAAAGAAATAAAGAACAACCTCCAATGAAAAAAAAAAGAAATTTATTTTACATACCCTTCATGTAAATCCCAATCGTAGTAGCACAAGAAATCATCTTCTTTTAAATGCCATATAAAAACTTTTCGATTTGGTATGAGTTTTCTAATTCTCCAAAACGTATTTTACTTTCTTCAAAGTTTAATTATTATTTTTTACGAAAACTAAGGACAATTGTAGATATTAAAAATGCAAAAATGCGGTTGAAGAGCATAAATAAAAATAACGAAAACATAAGAATTAGTATTTAATTTTTAGATGATACATAATAAATGGGGTTGAAAAGCTAAAATAGAATAAGGTTGTGTCAAAATAAAATTTGGGGGCAAGTTAGAGGGGTTGTCTATGTATTTGGGCTCTGGCCAATCAAAACATACATTGATATATTCATCAATGTATCATACATATATTTGGCGTTAAAGATTATATATCCGGTACCAAAACAAGCACCGATACATTTATCAATTGTCTCTAAGGGTAGCAATTCAGTCAATATAAGTGAAATGAGTCTATTTAGCTCATATCAAATTAAATGGATCACTCTTATCTTTTTAAATGGATAAATATGTGTTTCAACTTGTGGAAACATGAAAATTTTAGCTCATACAAATATGGACTCTATAGGTAAATATGTAAATCCATAGACTCATATATCACCCACTTAAAATGAAATTCCCTAATTACACTATTTGTTCTTGAAAATAAAAAATAAAAAATTGGGGTGGGGTGGGTAGGGGGGCGGAAAAATCTGTTTTTGTTTGAAATTTTAAAAAAATTTAATAATTTTTTTTGGTATGTGATAGGGTGTGTGGGTAGGGGGGAGTGTCCTGGAGGTGAGGTGGGCAAGAAAATCTCCCTCTGTCCCATTTTATATGTCACATTTTTACTTTGCACTTGCATTAAGAAATAATGTAACTTTACCCTTCTACCCTTATTTAATTTTTTTGGAACTCAAGTTTTCAATCAATGAATATGAATTAATTTATTTTGATTAATTAATTTAACCACTGAACATAAATCATTTACTTAGCTTTTCTAAGTTGGTCAAATGTATGTTTTCAATGCTAATAACTCACAAGGGTAAAAAAGGAACAATATGCTAATTTATGCATTGATTTTATGAAATGACAAGTATTATGGACCAACTATTTATAGAAAGAGATGACATATAAAATGGGACGGAGGGAATACTATTTTTTTTCCATAAAAAGTAATTTCTTTTTGAATTTTATTTTTGGGAGGGGGAGGGGGAGGTGTAGTGGAGGTGTAGTGGAGGTACAGGGTAAAAACAATTAAATATTTTTTTTTTATGAATATTTTTTAAAAAAAATAACAATATGGGGGTTGAGTGGGGTTGAGGTATTAACAATTTTGCTTTGATTTAATATTTTTGATTTTAGGAGATTAAAGTGAGTTACAATCATTTTATCCGAATCATATTTGATCAAATTTATATTTACTCATATTTTAAATTTGTAATTGTAATCTAATCTATTTTAACTCAATTCATCAAAATTCGATTCAATTCATCCATTTGCTACTCCTAATTACCTCTAAGTGTTATCACCTTTGAGCAGAAAAAGTGGAGAGATCCTACCTTAACCAAAAAAAAAAAAAAAAGGGGGAGAGAGAGAAGAGGGGTGGGGAGAGAAAGAGGAAGAGAGCTACGAAAGAACAAGAGATTATGTAATTATTTTAAAGTAGAGTGAAATTTAATAAATATAATAGCTAATTAAGTAATTTTTTCTTAAAGATACTAGTACTTTTTAAAAAAAATGAAGAAAGTATAGTCATTTTTAATGTTATTTTATAATATTAAATTTATTATACTTTAAAAATTATAATAACATTTTATTCTATTTATTACTTTTTAAAAGAGTTGTCAAATTTTTAAAAGTAAAAAAATAGACCGAGCCCTCTTTCTTTACAAAAAAAGGATACATGCCCCTTTCCTTACAGTCAAGTGGCTTTCCGCTCCTCTCTCTTTGTTTCGATGAAAGCCTCAACACTCGCGTTCTACGGGGAAGGTCTGATCTTTCTCCATTCCATATTAGTTGATTACTTTTCACTTTTTTAATATTTAAAATTTTATAAATAGATATAAATACTTTAAAATATATTAATTATAAAAATAATATAACATTTTTTATTAATATTTTCTTATGGAAAAATCATTTTGGCCATAGAATTTGGCCAGAATGATATTTTAACTATGTTATTTTATCTTTTTAAATATTTTTATCCTTTTAATTTTAATACATTTTAACTAAAAATTAGAAAAAAGATCAGTTTATTTTAAAATAAAAAAATATTATAGTTTTTCTAAATATCTTGCCAAATTTTCTAATTAAATTCTGGCCAAATTGTCTGGTCATTTAATAATACACGACTATCTGGTCAGATGGAGTAGAGAAGTTCATAAATTTTATCACTTTGGGATCTGAAGGCACTAAAATTCATGGGTCACGTATTCCATTTCTCTGTTTTCAATGAAATAGCAGACATCATTGGTCATATCTCACATGCACATTAGTGCAATATCTTTGGATATTCTCATTTTATTTTATTTTATTTGATATTTTTAAAAAAATATTTTTATTTTATTAATTAATTTTTAAATTTAATTAATTTTAATATAGTTATTTATTAATATGAATACTATTAGAAAATAAATATTTTCTCTATTTTGATTTATATTATATTGAATTTTCTTATTTAATGCACTTTCTTTTGATTAATCTAAAAAAGAATAACATATTGTTTTATTTAAAAAATATTTAACGATAATATTGATATTTCATCCATGTTCATCTCACTTATTTGATATTTGAAAATATATTTATTTAAAGGATAATTTAGAAGATTGCAAAGATCATACTTAGTTAAACTATGTCAACATGAATAAAACAATATATTTTTTTTAATTTATTAAAATAAGTAAATAAATGAAATAAATTTATTTTTAATATAAAGATAAAGTAAAATAAAAGGGAGGAAATACTAAAATTTATAGATTCTAAACTTAACAAAGCTATATATAGTTTGTTTTTAGTGTTTGGATTACAATTGTATATTTATTGAATATAGAACTAATGTACTCCATCGTCATTCACCTTAATTTACGTGGTTCTTTCAACCTAATATTTTAAACTTAAAATCAAAATATTTAAAAATTATATAGTAAATAATTCTCATTATTGTTAATAAGATCAAAAGATAAAAAGATAAATTTCAAAATGTTAGTCAAAGTTTACCTAATTTAAATTTCAAGAAGCGAAAAATATCATGTAAATTAAGAAAGACGGTATATATTTCTTTATAAAACTACAAATATATATTTCTAATACATCTACAAAGTTAAAAAGGAAAAAATATCATGTTCATCCGACCAACTATAACCTTTTCCTTTATCTATGTTATTTTTATACACGCTACCAAATAACTTCTGAGATGATACTCTGAAATACTAGATAGTTGGACTCCATTGGAAGCTTCCGCTCTAGTTATTTTGTTCATCTACGTGACAACATCTTCATCTTCATTATCGTCATTGTTATCATTATCATTATTGTCATCTTCTCCTTCTTCTTCGGGAATGAGATTCAATCTCAACCGTCCTTGTTGACGAGAAGTAACGACGATCGATGATGGAATATCCATTTTCACATCATTAAGCTCTAATCTTCCATATTTTCTAGTTGGCTTTAGGGAGAAAATTGGTTTTCCATCTTGGTTTAACGATGATAATGGTGGTGGAAATGATTTATTTTCTTTTTTCTTGACACTAATTGTTTTGTTACAATTAGGGAAGGAGGTAGATGATTTAACACCATGATCATTTAGATTTTCCATATTATGATTATCATGATATATTGTTCTCTCATCAAAGCTCTCTAATCCTAAACTCTCTGTACAAGACATTATTATATTATATATAGGCCAAATGCTCTCTAGTATCTTGTCTTGCTATTTTGACCCTTTTTGCACAAGCTTAGTATTTTAGTATATTACCAAGTATGTAGAAGAATTAGTTATATATAGGTGGTTTGTACGTTTCAATTTGTTTGTCTGATTTTGACTTGATAGAAAGTTTAAGAAAATAAAGGATTTTTTGAATTCTGTGATTTTAAACTAAACTAGTATTCATTCCCGTGCATTGTGCGGATATTTTTAAATATCATAATTTTAAAATTAAAATGATTTATAAATTTTATTATTCACTTATTAATAATTTTATATTTTATAATTACATGTTTCGATATAGTGGATGTAGTGTTCAACCTCCTCATATATATCCGCGTGATACATAGTTAGTATCAAAGAATATGAAAAATTTAGGAACTACAAAAAAATAAAAATAATGCATATTTTATAAATCAAAAAAAATTATATAAAAGATCATATAGAGTAAAAATTTAATTATCTGCGAAGAGAGTAAATGGAAAAAGTGAGAATAATAGTAATTTTTAAGTCTTCTTTTATAATTTAAATAGCGTAAATCAAACTTAAAAGTGCTCCACATTTTAGTAATGTTCTATTTTTTTATTAAAGAAGTAGAAAAATATTTGAAATATATTTTTAGTTTCTGGCATTTTGATTAAATCAATAGTGTTCTAAATTATTCAAATTTTGTTCAAAACGATAATTTTTGTTAAATGTATTCTAATTTTAAAATTATTTATCGATATAGATTTTCAAAAAACCATTTGATGTGATTTGTTAGTTTTTTTAATTAGTAAATTTATTTTTTGAGAAAATCCAAATTATTATCAATATATAACTATCATTTTTTTTAACAGTTTTATTTGATAAATTTTGAATTAAATTTGTGAACATTATTACAAAAGAATTAACACGCTTCTCATAAGCCAAAATAAGTTAAAATTGCTTAATAATTATCATCACTATAACATGTGATGAAAATTAGGAATGTATTGATTAAATTTTTATTGTATATATGAAAAAAAATCTATACATATGTAAGTTTGGGGGTTATTTAGTCTTCACCTTTGCTACAAATCATTTTTTGAAGGATTTACATCTTAAACCTCTTGTCGATATGAGCCTTGAACACATATTTATAATCAAAATAAAATCAAACATTTCATGATTTCATAATATGCATATAATAACTATTTCTTATTTTCATAAAAATAGAGTTTACACCTATTCTATCTCTGCTTAAAACGCATCACATTAATTATGTTACGTCTCCTAATTTATCTCTTAACCTCTACCAAGGTAACATAAAATCTTAGATAACTTTATTCTAATTTTTGATATCCAAATTTAGTATACCTGCATGATTTTGAAGAAAAAAAATTATAAGTCATTTAATAAACTTTATGCCAAAACACTTATTGCTCGTAGTGTTAAATAAGTTTTTTTTTAATATATACTATCGTTTTAATTTTGAAAAACGGAGAGAATAAGATTAAACAAAAAACATGATTAAGATATTACAAAATCTAAAGTGATATTAAACAATAATACTTACCTTTTTTCCTAATTTTTTTTATGCTTCCTCTTAAAGCCTGTGAGAAAAATTACAAAAACATAGACATGAAATTAGCATTAATGTAGATAGCAAAAAGTCAGTTTGGAGAGATCAATTCACATTGATGCATATACTTTGTTAGACGACTTTTCTTATGCTTGATCAAATATATCTACTCCTCGATAAGTTGATGTATCATTGGTATTATACGTCTATATATGATATAAAGAAAATAATGTAAAAAAAAAAGAATCAAAAAATTCATCATCTAAAAGTGAAGTGCTCTCTCTATATTTTCTCTCCAAATTTGTGAAGAACATAATAGAAAAAAAGTAATTATTTTTCCCTTTATATCTACTCTCTTCAAGAGGAGGCGGCTTAAAAAATAATAAAGCAAAAAAATAAAAATAAAAGTAAAAAAAGAAGCAGTTTTTGGGTAGTTATTTGCAATTCAAAAATTGTGAAAGTTCCCTATTAAAAAGGAGTCCCAATTCAAAAAACGTAAGCAAACAAACAATTTTACAGTTTTAATTAGATTAAAAAAAACTTCAACTTGTCTTTTTAAAACAGTAACTTTTTTAAAACAGTAAATTTTTTTCTTTTCAACTTGTCTTTTTAAAACAGTAACTTTTTTTCTTTGATAAAAAAACACTGCAGTTTTTAAGATGAAAAGAAGTGGATGAAAATGGGATAATGGGGTTTCATCCGTCCTTTTTTTTATTTTTTTATATATTTTTTTTTATCTTTTTCTATTTTATCTTTGACTTTTTTAAATGTAAAAACTATGGTAACTATTTTGAAAAAAAAATCGTAGTTGTAGTTTTTCAAAAAAAACATTTTTAAATTTAACTTATTTTTAAATTTTATTTTTTCAAAACTAAATAAATGAGAAATTTTGTGGTGCTGACACGTGTCACTTTTTCTTCTCCTATTATATATAGATAGATATATGTTGAAAGTACTAGAATATCTTTTAATCTTGTGGTTTTAAACATGTCATGTGAAAAATTAAAATTAAAGTGCAGTAAAAAAAGATATTCCTTTTAAAAAGAACTAAAAAAGAAAGTAAAACAAATAAATTTAGAAGGAAAGAGTATACGCCAATTGATGCAGCATAGTGTACACGATTTTATATATGACGACATATTCTTTAAAAATTAAATTGTTTTGATGGATCTGTTCAAGAGGTGACCAAAGTGCTTATGGATTTATCCTTCACTGAGTATGTTATTGTTTAAGTCGAGGGAATCATGTCCCCACTCTCTTTATTAGCTTTAATATTTATTTTAAAATTGTACAATGACAACAACATATATCGTGTAATTTTATAAATGAAATCTGAGAATAATAGATTATAAGCACTTATTCCTACCTCTTGAGTCTTGAGAAGTAAATAATTGCAGAGAAGCTGACTGAAAATGGTGTATTATTAATGATTCTCCAGTATAGTTTATATACAAAGCAAATTGAACAAATTATGCTAAGCTAACTCCTAGGAAATAGGAGTAGATAAAATACGTGAACAATTCTATATTACCTGAGTTATTCTAAAGTCCTAATCTATAGCAACTGCTGAGTAGCACGTGCATTGTTATGCCCCCTCAAGTTAGGTGTGAAGGGACAACACGTAACTTAGGAAGCATGTATTGAAAGGCAGTTTAGGACAATGGCTTGGTGAGCGAATCTGTAAATTGATTAGTAAAGTGAATGTGTGATACTCGAACTAGGCCATTGCAAACTTGGTCGCGAACAAAGAGAAGATCAACCTCGAGGTGTTTCACTTTCATATAATGTACCAAATTTTCAGCAATGTAGGTGACCCAAAGGTTATCACAAAGTATTGTAGAAGCAGCAACGAGTGACACATGAAGATCCTTGAGCAAGTGGATAATCCAGTTTGTTTTAGACAAGGTAGAAGAAACTGCTCGTTCCTCAGCCTCATCGGAGGAGCGGGAGACAATAGGTTTCTTACGAGAGCACCAAGAACTAAGACCTAAGTAAGCTTTTTTACCACAAATGTGATGTCAGGTTGGGTAAGCGAAAGGTACTGAAGCTTACCAAGTACACTCATATATTCTTTGCCATCAGTTTTGGGAGCTTTATCATCTACCATTAGTAGCACCGTCATACTTATTGGTGACTCAAACCCTTTTGCAGTCTTGCATCTTAGTGTCATACACCACCTTTTATATGTATTTAGATTTACTAAGAAACAGACCATTGGCATCCTTATGTACCTCAATGTCCTAGAAATAATGTAGTAAACCAAGATACTTGAAAGATTTTCTTTTTGAAAGAGAGGTAAGAACATATTGAAGGAGTTCTTCATTGCTGCCCATGAATATGATGTTGTCCACATAAACCAGAATATAAATAGTTACTCCCAAATTATGCAAATTAAATAGAGAACTATTAGACCCAGACATTGGAAATCCCATTTGGGTTAAAGAAATGGTAAGGGCATCACACCAAGCTTTAAGAGCTTATCACGGGTTGTAGATAGCATTCCTGAGATGGCAGGCATAATTGGGATCAGCTGAATTTTCATAGCCAAGGGGTTGAATACTTGAATCATATGCACATCTTTCTGAAGCTTCTCATAGAAAAAATCATTATTGACATCGATTTGATATAATGGCCAATTTTTGTATAGCAAGGGTGGATAGTGCAAATTGTGGTAGGTTCAATAACTATATGTCTTATGAACACTACAACATTTTAGGCTTTTAGCCACCCCAGTAAAGTGTAGCCTAAACTAGCAAAAAGTGTGGCCTTTGATAAAAGGCTATACTTTTGGACTTTAAGCAACACTTTTTAGGGGATGGCCTAAAGAAGCGTAACCTTTGACATTAGGCCATACTTTTTAAATGTCGCCATAGCAGCTACACTTAAAAAACATGGCCAGAGAGGTATAAAGGGCACGCTTTGTAGTAATTCATTAGCAACACCTTTTGTTTGATTATACTATACTTAAAAGCGTAGCATTTGATTTGTTATTGGTCACACTTAAAAAGAGTCGCCTTTTATATCTCATCTAGAACAACACTTATATATAAAGTGTAACTTTTCTTATGTACAAGATAAAATTTGTAATCAATAAACCACGCATTGGACGTCCCTATAGCAACACTTTTGAAGTCATGTGGCAATGTTGTGTAGAATTTTCGTAGCCACAATTTTTCATTTTAAAGAATAATAATTTTTATTTGCATATATTCAATAATCACATAATTAAATATATAAGTGATCTAAAGCACAAAATTAACTAATAAATAAATCGAAGGTATATATTTCAAATAAACTTCGAGAAACATGTCTTGTACAACCAATAATTAGAAAGCAATTGCTTAAAGATCTCTACTATCAATAAATTCCACAAAACCAAGTGCATTCAAACATATATGACAATAGTACAAAAACTCTTCATCGTTCACTACAATAGATCGAGTTTACTTCTGGCCACTATTCAAATTCAATTACCGACATTTTTCTGCACATTCAAAATAAAATTATAAGTTAGTGAAATAAATCATGTATTTAATATGCTTAATACTAGTCATTTTTAACAATACCTTCCCAGCCACTTTCCAATGTAGTGGTACTGTTATGAAAAACAGAACTCTTAGTTGCTATTAAAACATGTATTTCATATGCTAATAAGATGTACAGTAAGTAACTAAAAATTCATTTTCCAATCAATTGTTGTTACAAAAACTATAAAATCCTAGTTCTACATGTATTCCAAGACTCTTTCGGCAAATATGAATAATAAATTTGGGAGAAAAGAACAAAGCACTTAAATGATCACTAACAAACTTCATTTGGGTAACTCTATATCCTGTCAAAGTAGAAGATAGATACAAATTTTATGAATTTCTGGTTGTGTGTGGAGTAGTCACTGACAGGATATGCTTGAATGGTGGCAGATATTTGGGCAACTCCATATATCATGCCTCCCTGGCACTACAAAAAAACTGCCAAAAAGAGACGGAAAAAAGCGACGCAGTCAATCTCGTCACTTTTTGGCTCGACGTTTTTCCAAAAGCAACGGATTGCATCGCCAAAAAACGAAGGATTGCGTCGCTTTTTTTAAAAAAAATATTATTTTTTTTGAAGAATGCGACGTCCGTCTCTTTTTTTATTTTTATTTTTTTAAAATTTTAAAAAAGACACGAAGTCCGTCGCTTTAATTAATTTTAAATTTTTTTAGAATCTTGAAAAGCGATAGACAATGAGACGCCGTCCGTCGCTTTTTTGAAAATAAAAAATTGAAAAATCCATAAAAGCGATGAACTAAAGGACCCTGTCAGTCGCTTTTTTGGGTTTAAAAAAAAAAATTAAAAAAAGCGACAGACTAAAGGACCATGTCCGCCGCTTTTCTAGATTTTTTTAAAAATAAAATCCAGAAAAGCGACAGACAAAACCACCTTGTCCGTTGCTTTTTCTGCAATTTTTTTGACAGCAGAGTTGGCTGCGGCCCACCTGCAAAAGCAATTCAATTTAGTTCAGCCTCAATCAAACACAAAACATTATAAAGAAGCTACACAAAATATAAAACAACAAATTACTTAAATTAACATACAAAAATTGTGATTTAAAGACTTATAAAGTATTTCAAAATTGGTTTTAAAATTACAAAAAATTTGTTTCAAAATTACAAATAGTTCATAAAGACTATATTTTATCAAGATTACTAAAGTTCAACCTAATAATTAGTTCATAAATACTATAAATCAAGATTTCTAAAATTCACAACCTAAAGTTTAAAATCCTACAATAATTCAAGATTTCTAAAGTTCACAACTTAAAGTTCTAAAATCCCACAATAATTCAAGATTTCTAAGTTCACAACCTAAAGTTCTAAAATTCTAAAATAATTCAAGATTTCTAAAGTTCACAACCTAAAGTTCTAAAATCCTACAATAATTCAAGATTGTTAACGTTTACAATCTTATAAAGTTCTAAATACAATAATTCAAGATTTCTAAAGTTCACAACCTAAAGTTTAAAATCCT
>JAJOOR010031788.1:0-16034 GCA_036250505.1 Solanum acaule | reverse complement strand
CATATAACATCAATCAAAGTCAGTTTATAACATCAATTTCACTTTAGAAAGAAGACCCACGTTTTTGGATTGAAACCTAGAAATTGGAGATTTTGAAATTCATCTTGAAGGGGCCTCTTGGGGAAAGGAATCCCAAGAGCGATAAGCAACCATACCTTATTGACGAATTAACCACGAAATTTCGAGTTGAAACCTTAGATAGTTGGTCTTCTTCTTGAAGCTTCAATCTTCTTCAATGGAGTTCTTGAGAAGAGACAGATAGTAGAGAGAAGGAGGAACTTTAGGTTTTTGACCTTTGGGTTTTTGTGTTTGAGTGATAAAAGTGAGTTAAATTGACTTAAAAATTATTATATACACATCCCATAAAGTACCCTAAATACCCCTCACTTAGTTGGACTCTTTAATGAAGTAAAACTCGATTTCTGAATTTCTGCATTTTCGTCGTGGAACAAGTCTGCGACGCGGAGTTGTTCCCTAAAGATATTGGAATTAAATTTCGAGACAGTAGAGTCCGCGACACAACTGCGTTGCGAACTAAACTTTTTCTCCTTGGGGGAGCTAGTCCGCGACGCGGATACATTCCCTCCAAGTGCAATTTGCAAGTTGCCTTGGTAGCTTGCTTGGCCAAGGTTGGGGTCCTCCTCGGGGTCCCTTAGGGTGGTCCCGGGGCATCGTATTCGAACGTTCTGACCCTATAAACATATATTTACCTAATTTTAAACCTTTTTACAAGATTATACCATCATACGACACTCCCAAACCTGCCCAAAACCTAAGGACACACTAGAACACATTCTTTTCTAGTTTCCGGACGTCCTGGTCGTTTCTTGACCTTTAGACTATTACTCTTCCAAACCAAGTCAATTGCATTAATTTGGGTTTAGAAACATCATTTTAACTATTTTTAAGTCATTATTCATAAGGTGAAGCTCTAACTTAAGTCATAGAATTTTCGGGGTGTTACAAGTGTTTCTCATATTGAAGAAGAAAAGAAAGAGTTGGTTCGAGATGTTCATAGATTGGCTCGATTAGGTGTTCAAAAGGTGGACTCCACCAAAGGTGGTGTTATGGTTCACAATGGTTCTGAATCGTCTTTTGTGGCGGATGTGAAATCCAAGCAAAGTCTTGATCCAATTTTGGTAGAATTGAAAGAAGCGGTACTTAAGAAATCCGTTGAGGATTTATCCCAAGGGGGAGATGGTGTACTTAGATACCAAGGTCATTTGTGTGTTCCAAATGTTGATGATTTGAGGGACAGATTTTGATAGAAGCTCATAGTTCGCGGTATTCCATTCACCCGGGAGCTACCAAGATGTACCGTGAATTTCGGAAAGTCTATTGGTGGAGTGGGATGAAGAAGTATATTGCGAGATTTGTGGCTAAGTGTCCAAATTGCAAACAAGTGAAGGTTGAGCATCAGAAACTGGGAGGATTATCCCAAGATATTGTCATTCCTACTTGGAAGTGGTAAGATTTGAACATGGACTTTATTGTAGGTTTGCCTCGCACCCGGTGACAACATGACTCTATTTAGGTTATAGTTGATCGAATGACAAAATTGGCTCATTTCCTTCCCATCAAGGTTTCCTATTCAGTGGAGGATTATGCCAAGATTTACTTGAGAGAGATGATAAAGTTGCATGGAGTGCCTTTGTTTATCATTTCCAATTGTGGTACCCAATTCACTTCCCAGTTTTGGAATTCATTCCAAAAGGGTATTGGTACTCATGTTAAGCTTAGCACGGCCTTTCATCCCAAACCGATGGGCAAGCGGAGCGTACTATCTAAACTTTGGAAGATATGTTAAGAGCTTGTGTGATTGATTTTAAGGGTAATTCTAATGACCATTTGCCATTGATTGTGTCACGCCCCAAACTCGAGGGGCGCAACTGGCTCATAATGCCAAAACTCAGGCCCGAGCCGACCCTGCAGAACCATTTGCTACTAGCGCATGGCAGCCACACACAATAAAGAAAACAAACAAGTATATCTCGGCGTAAAACTAAGCCCTCTGCCGGCAAGGCCCCTGTCAATTGAACTATAAAAGAAACAGCTACTTCTAGGAGATCATATAAATAAATAGCCAACTAGCAAAGAAGTCCTGATTGGGCCATTGAGGCCACCATGATATCTATACCAAAACTAAAAGAAGGTATATATCAATACAATACATCAAACAGCTCACAAGCTTCAGCAAACCAACAACATAAGCCAGTATGGCCATAACATAGCTATACACGCCACACACTAGTCTGCAATCCTCTAAGAATAGTAAAGATTAGCGAGACAGGCCCCAGCCTACCCATAAAGATATATACAACAAAAAAGTAACAAACCTCCCAACTCTGGCAGCTCCGGAGGAAAGGGACTAGCCAACTGGATAAAAGTCAATCCTGCTGCTAAGGAGGTCTACTCAGTCGTCTGTCAGGACCTGCATGCATCAATGCAGCATCCCCAAGGCAATGGGGCGTCAGTACAAAATATTGTACAGAGTATGAAAGGCAATAGACTATGAGAAGGTATCATGATATACTGGAATAATCTGATAAATAAATCAAGGATAAGATAAGTGTACTGACCTGCTCCTAAATCTAAACTTATCAAAACTAATAAAACAACAACCTAACCAAGCCCCCATAAGCTCGGTAGGTACAAACAGCACACAAAACCACCTACTCAGGCCCCATAAGCCCAAAAGGTGCCAATCAGCCTATATACCCCTATCGGTAGTCCCCTAGCCTCGTAGGCAGTCACATAGCCCTCTTAGGCATTAATATATCTCTGTAGGAAGCACATGGCTCTCTTAGGAATCAACATAGCTTATAGATAACTCATAGCCCTCTTAGGCAACAAAATGGTCTTGTATGAGGCACATAGCCTTCTTAGGCATCAATATAGCCCTGTAGGCAACTCATAGCCCTTCTAGGCATCAATATAGCCCCGTAGGGAACTCATAGCCCTTTTAGGCATCCATATAGCCCTATAGGCAGAACATAGCCCTTCTAGGCATAGATCACATTCCTGCAGCTAACCACTATAGCCTCAAGGGCAACAATAAAAATCCAGCAGCTAAAAGCGAGCAATTTAGTTATAAGCAACCTATACAAATAGCCTCTAAGTCATGTCCAACATAGGTACGTTACTACTGAATAAGAATCCCAATAAGAGAGGATTATATCCACTCGAGCAACCAACAATAAACAATAATGGCTACAAGTATAACAACGATAACAACTTAATTACATTGCTCCTAAGCTTTAAGGAAACATGCCGTAACATACCGTTTTTTGCTAAATTCACGTGACCTAACGACTTTTACTCATAACTCCCTCGATACTACAACAAGGCAGGACCATAATCAACACACGAAAATAAAAGATACCATGACAATACGATAAAAGATATGTATTTTCATCGCAAATTGCTATTTGCTACTTATAAAAGCTAGAGTCGATGAAAGAAGGGTCTTACCTCGATCTTAAGTTCGTAATACGCCTCAAAACCCTCAAATATATCCAAACCCTTACTGTCCCAACACTAAAGTATGATATGCTACGAAATAGATAAAACAAATTATACCACGACGATGAGCCCAATGCGTAGAACAACTTTTGTCAAGGACTTAGGTCGAGAAAATCTACACTTTAGTTGATCTTAGAAATGGGTTTCTCTAATTTTTCTAGTTCTTAGAAAAAAAATGAAGAAAAGGTTGGAAGAAGAAGATATATGTAAAGTTACACCGACCTAGGGCCCCACCTCACGTGCCTGCTTGCGCAGTCCCACGAAAACGCAAATATCTCTCTATTCTGAAGTCGTATGAACAAACGGTTTGATGCGTTGGAAACTAGACTCATAGACATTTGATTTCATAGGTTGTGGTCACCATAACTTATAATATATTGGGAGAAAATGTCCGAGACATTTGACCCAAATTTCAGACAAATCTTTAAAAAGGAATTTACGGTAACTTTCGCCAACTTTTATTTTGCCACTTACCTAACTTCTAAACTTGAGATACAACACTTTAACACTTAAAATATCACATAAAACATCATTCTTAATTTATTACCCACCCTCCTGGTCTTTCCACGAAGATACGAGTCAATTTATACGTTTTAAAAAGTCGGGGTGTTATAGATTGAGTTTGCCTATAATAATAGTTATCACTCGAATATTGATTTGACCTCATTTGAGGCCCTATATGGTAGGAGGTGTAGATCTCCTATAGTTTGGTTTAAGGTGGGTGAAGTTTCCCTAATAGGTCCTGAATTGGTACATGAGGCCATAGAGAAATTTCGACTCATTAGAGAGAGGTTGAAATGCCTCAAAGTTGGCAATAGTCTTATGCCGATGTGAGAAGAAAGGATCTTGAATTTGATGTTAACGATTGGATTTATTTGAAAATCCCACCCACGAAGGTGTAATGAGGTTTGGTAAGAAGGTGGAAGTTTAGTCCATGATATGTAGGCCCATATCAGATTTAGAGGCGTGTTGGTAAGGTTGCCTATGAGTTAGAATTTCCAAATGAGTTGGAATCGGTGCATCTAGTTTTCCATGTCTCTATGTTAAAGAAGTGTCTTGGTGATCCGACATCCATAGTTTCTTTAGAGGGTTTGGGTGTTGATGAGAGTTTCTCATATGAGGAAGTTTCGGTTGAGATTTTAAATCGCAAGTCAAGAAGTTGAGAAATAAGGAAGTAGCTTCCGTAAAGGTGTTATGGAGGAATCATTTAGTTGAGGGTGCTACTTGGGAGACTGAGGCTGATATGATGTCTCGATATCCTCATCTTTTTCCTTCTACTCGTACTCTAGCTTGAGGTAATGAGTTCATGTTGGTTTGTCCTTTGTTTTGGGGAGTCATGTGTTTTATGTGTTTCTATGATTTCCTCTTGTTATGCATGTTCATGAAAAACTTGTGTTTTGAAAGAAAATGAGTTTATATGATTGATTTTCCTCATGTTGTT
Organism: Solanum acaule; assembly: GCA_036250505.1. Taxonomy (NCBI): domain Eukaryota; kingdom Viridiplantae; phylum Streptophyta; class Magnoliopsida; order Solanales; family Solanaceae; genus Solanum; species Solanum acaule. The sequence continues at coordinate 11,071 of JAJOOR010031788.1, read as the reverse complement.
GTACATTGAGTATGAGTTGCCTATCGACTTCATGAGATGAAATTTTTGAACATGCTTTAGATATGCTTTTTGAGAGTAAATTGCATATGAACTCCATACGATTGTGTTGAGCATGATTTTATCTTGGAGAAGGTAGTTCCTCCATGAACATGAGTAATTTTGAGATTTCATGCATATTGGGTTCCTACTTCCTTATGATGCATTGAGTATGTTTAGTTGGAGTTGATGTTTCCTCCTTTATTTGTGCATTACATGCATGATGGGATGATAGAGTTAGTTTCACCCCTCTTATGATGTTTTTAGAATGTTCTAGCTTGGAGTCGATAGTTCCTCCTTGGTTGTATGTTTTGCATTGTGAGGATGGGTTGTTAGTTCCTCTCCTACTCTTTTAGAACCATTTTAAATCTCATTCGAGGATGAATGATCCCAAGAGGGAGATTGTAACACCCCGTATTCAAAAAGGCCAAATAGCAATTTCATGATGTTGCAAGTGCCAAACCACATCGTCCTCCTACGGCCCGTGGAAGGGACCACGGACCGTAGGTGTGGTCCATGGATAGCCTGCCTACAGCTAGTCTGAGTTCCCAGAACCACAGCCTGGACAACAGTTTGAAGCCCCAAAATAATAGTCTCTGATAACCAAACGACTGTCCATAAGGACTGGTTGTGGGTCAGACCACGGTCCGTCGACTGGGTTCGTCGTTGGTCACCTGGCAGTTATTTTTAGGGGCAGTTAGGTCTTTTCCTAATTAATCAATTCCGATACTATGTCATTTTGCCTATGTTTAGGACCCCTATATAAGTCTTTTAACCCCCAAATTCACTCCATTTACTTCATTCTTCCATGTTCACAAAAGAAAACCCAATCTCCTCCCATATAATTCTCTCTAGAAACTTGAAGAAGAAGAGAAAGAAGGATTCACCTAGGGTTTCAAGCAAAGGTTCCAATTCCTCCATTGAAGGCTACTATTTGGATTCAAGGTATGATAGTTTTCATCCATAGATTCCTTTCATTCATGGAGTTCCCAAATTCCTCTATAAATGATTGAGTTATGATCTTCTATGCATGATTTGATGAATTACAATGCTTTTATGATGTTTTCCACCATGAACTCATGTAATCCCCATGTTTTCAAGTTATGAAATATATGACGTGGGATTTTGATCTTCAAAGAAGAGTCTTATGAAATTGAGCATGTATTACTAGTTTTACATGTTTTTATGATGAAATCCATATCTAACCCATGTTTTCTAAGGGTTGATGATTGAAAGAGGGTTTTAAACATCAAGGAGATTAATTATGGACTTATGCATTTTCTTATGAAATCTATGCAAATGTTTTAAGGGTGCTTTGAGAGTCATGTACCAATGATGATGTTGTGTTGTGAAAGGATATTTTCATAAACACCACATAACTAGCATGATGTGAAAAGTTTTCTCACATAGAAAGGATTCTTAGGTTGAAAGGCTTTCTCACCTAATTGAATTAAAGAGTAAGAGCTATCCTAATGAACTAGCTTGGATTGGTTGTCCAAGGTCACCTTCCATGAGTTATGACATAAGTCAAGACTTAATAACTATTCCATGGGATTTATTCTTAGCACCGAGTGGATATTAATAGTGAGATGGAAGCTTCCCCATAGTAGAGGTAGGGTTTCTAGTAGAAATCTCCTTATCCCTTTACTATATGCCCCTATAGGTTGATTAGCTAGTGGATCCACTTAAGCTAGAAGTTCATGGTTCTACCTTGGGAAGTAGGACAATCTTTTTCGGTGTGGGAGACACCGGGGGATAATGTTATAGCTCACATGGTCCCTATGCCGGTTAAGGCTAATTCCCCACATTAATAATGAACTAAGCTTACTCAAGGAGTATCACATATTAGTTCAAAGGTTTTAAAGATTAAGTTAGTTTGCATTGACCATGATGTTATGACTTATGTTTTACAACTCTTTCATATTATGTTTTAGCTTAGTCAATTGCAGGTCATGAAATGAGATGTCCCTTTTAGCATGATTTAAATGTTTTTATGCATGACTATCATACTTGGTACATTGTTTTGTACTAACACATACTCTTGCCTACATTTTTCCCAAATGTAGGTTCTGATATTCAGGGTACTCAGTTTTGTGGCTAGTGGTTGATTTGATTGATTCTCGAGCTTTGGTGAGTCCTCATGCTTCGAGGACAGAGTTTATTGTTTTCACTTTCTTTCATATATTTTCTCTTTTGGACATGATGTATGGGCTAGGCCCAATTTCATTATATTATATTAGATTGCTATGATGAGACAAGTGTTTTAGACTTCCGATTTCTTTTATAAATTGTATTGGACTTGGACTATTGTTTTACTCTTATTGTTTTATTTCTTATGTTATTAGAACTAAGTGGCTTGTATGGAGTGCTTCGGGGTTCTATACGCCATGTTATATCTAGGGGTACCCTTGGATCGTGACAAGAATAAAGTTGAAGATGGAAAATTCTTGAAGTTTATCTCCATACTTCGGCAAATATAAGTAAATATTTCGCTAGTAGAAGCTTTGGAACAGATGTCAGGTTATGCTAAGTTCATGAAGGACTTTGTAACGAAGAAGAGGGCTGTGAGTTTTCAACGAGCAGATAATGTTCACCATTTAGTGCTATTGCTATAGGGTCTTTGGTGCAGAAGAAAGAAGATCCATGTGTGTTCACTATACCAAGCACGATTTATGAATTTGAGTTTACGAAAGCTCTATGTGATCTAGGAGCAAGTATCAATCTCATGACGTCAGCCCTATACAAATAGTTGGGTTTTGGGGCTCTAAAGCCCTCTGTTGTGAGGTTGATGACGGCAGATAGATCAGTGAAGAGGCATGTGGGCCATTTATGCGACGTGCTGGTTAAGGTGGAAAGTTTCATCCTCCCAGCTAATTTTGTGATTCTAGACTGCGAAATGGATTTTTTGAGGTTCCCATAATTTTGCTAAGGCCATTTTTGGCAACTGGTAGAGGTTTAGTTGATGTAGAAAGTGGGGTTCAATTTTTTTTCTTAATAAATAAAAGGTCAAATTCAAAGTGTGCAAGTCGATGAAGCAACCACATGATATGAGTGTGGTGTCTGCAATTGATATTGTTGAAGAGGGCGACACTGAAGCTTCCATAGAAGACATATTTACCGTAGAGACATTGGCTGCAGTGATAATGAACTTTTGATGAAGTCTTTCAGTCGATTAAATGGAGACTCTAAATGCATTTATTATTCTCCCAAAAGGTTACACTTAGATTTGAAGAACAGGACAACCCCTCTAGCAAAACCATATATAGAAGAACCGCATGTGCTTGAATCGAAGCAATTTCCTGGCCATCTAAGGTATGTATTTCTTGGTTAAAATAACACTCTGCCAGTTATTGTAGCTGTAGATCTTAATGTTGAACAACTGATAACACTGGTGGAGGTGTTGAAGAGGTTCAAGAAAGCAATTGGTTGGACAATTGCTGAAATAATCGGGATACCTCCGAGTATTTATTTACACTCACAAAATTCAAATGGAGGAAGATTACAACCCGAGTATAGAGCACCAGAGGATATTAAATCCACCAATGCAGGAGGTGGTAAAGAAGGAAATTATTAAGTAGCTAGATGTAGGGATGGTGTACCCCATTTCTGATAGTCATTGGATGAGCCCGATGTAGTGTGTGCCCAAGAAGGGTGGAATGACAGCAGTGGTGAATGCAAAGAATGAATTGATTCTTCAATGGATAGATATAAGTTGGCGAGTGTGCATGGACTACAGAAAGTTTAAAAAAATAGACCTTGAAAGACCATTTCTCTATGCCTTTCATGGACTAGATGTTAGATAGGTTGGCAGGAAAAGGATGGTATTTCTTCTTGGATAGGTACTTTGGGTATAATCATATCTCAATTGCACCAGAAGAGCAAGAGAAAACCACTTTTAAGATGTCCTTATGGTACTTTTGCGTTCAACTGCATGCCATTAGGATTATGTAATGCACTAGGTACTTTTCAATGGTGTATGATGTCTATCATTTCGGACATGGTTAAGGACACTTTGGAGGTATTCATGGATGACTTCTTTATGGTAGGTGACACTTTTGATGATTGTTTGTTGAATATTAGTAGGGCACTACAGAGGTGTGAAGAGGCAAACATAGTGCTAAACTAGGAAAAATGCCACTTCATGGTCAAGGAAGGCATAGTTCTAGGCCACAAGGTGTCTGAGAAAGGTTAAGAGGTGGATAGAGCGAATATTGAAAAGTTGTCTCCGCCTATCTCTGTGAAAGGGAATCGTAGTTTCTTGGTTCATGCAAGTTTCTATCGATATTTCATCAAAGACTTTTCTAAAATTGCACACCCTTTGTGTAAGTTTTTAAAAAAGGAGATGAAATCCATTTTTGATGAAACATGCACCAAAGCCTTCGAGTGTATGAAGGCTAAATTAATTTAAGCCCACGTAATCATTAGCCTAGATTGGTCGAAACCATTTGAGATGATGTGTGATGCAAGTGATGTTACTTTATGGGTGGTGCTAGGGCAGAAGTGCAATAAGATCTTTCACCCTATAAAATATGCAAGCAAGGCATTGAATGGAGCACAAAAGAACTATATTGTCACTAAGCGAGAATTGATTGCAGTAGTGTATGCCTTTGAGAAATTCAGAGCATACATGTTGGGAACTAAAGTGGTAATTCACAATGATCATGCAGCATTGTGGTACCTGATAGCAAAGAAACATTTTAAGCCTAGATTGATAAGATAGGTGTTGTTGCTATAAGAATTTGACTTTGAAGTCAAAGACTAAAGACGTTATGAAAATCAAGTGGCAGATCACTTATCTAGACTGGAGGCAGAGAAGAAAGAGGACGTTGAGTAAGACATTGATGACTCATTTCTGGATGAGCAAGTATTAGTCGCTACTCTCGATCTCATTCATTAGTTTGCTGACTTTTCCAATTATCTTGTCAGTGACTTGATGCATGAGGCCTTGACTTTTCAACAAAGGAAAAAGTTCTTGCATGATGTGGGTAAGTACTTTTGGGATGAACCTTACTTGTACAGGGTTTGTGCTGATAAAATAATCAGGCGATGTGTGTCTGGGGCTGAATGCTGAGTATTTTGGAAGCCTGTCATTCATCTCCAATTGGTGGACACAATAGGGGTGCTCGTACTGCTCACAAAGTGTTCCAAAGTGGATACTATTGGCCTATAATTCATCCACATGCATTCGACCAGGTTTAAGGCTGTGATTTGTGTCAAAAGCAATAGGCTATTTCTCTTCGTCATGAGCTACCTATACCCCCATCTTAGAGGTCAAATAATTTGATGTCTGGGGGATTGATTTGATGGGACCATATTTTAGTTCTTTCGGGTAGATATATATATTGGTGGCAGTGTATTATGTCTCCAAGTGGGTTGATGTTGTTGCCTTGGCAGAGAATGATGGCAAGAGTGTTGCGGGACTTCTAAAGAATAATATTTTCTCGAGGTTTGGCACAATTATTAGTGATGGAGGCTCACACTTCTGCAATAAAGTGTGTAGCACTCTTTTGGCAAAATATGGGGTGAAACAACACAAAGTGGTGATGCCTTATCATCCGCAAATAAGTGTCCAAGTGGAAATCTTAGATAGGGAGATAAAGTCCAATTTGCAAAGACTGTGAATGCCAACAGAACTGACTGAGCAAGAAAGTTAGATGATGCTTTATGGGAATATCGGACAGCTTTCAAAACACCCATTGGTATGTCACCATATTAGTTAGTGCTTGGAAAGACATGTCATTTGCCCATGGAGTTAGAGCATCGAGCACTATGGGCATTAAAGAAGCTTAATTTGAGGTTGAGCGAGGGATGGAATATGCAACTTGAGCAGATAAATGAAATGGATGAGTTTCTCACTGAGAGCTTATGAGAGATTTGTATTGTACAAGAAAAGAATGAAGTTGTATCACGACAAACATATTAAGAAGAGGACTTTCAGTCTTAGAGACTTGGTGTTATTGTTTAATTCAAGGCTACGCCTATTTCCGGGATAGCTAAGGTCCAAATGGTCTAGACCATTTAAATTTACCCAAGTGTTTCAATCGGGAACAATAAACTTGAAAACAAAAAAGGTGAGTAGTTCAAAGAAAATGGCCAGCTATTCAAGGCATATATGGGGTCCAGAAGAAGTGAAGATAGTTGAGGAATAAAAACATGATGAAGTTTAATTAATTAAGTAACCTGCGTCACGCCGCGATGCTATATTGTGCGCTACTTGGGAGGCAACCCAAGATGTAAATGTAAGAAGTAGTTTAATTTTTGAATTTTTTTTTTATATATATATATAGGGCCACAGTGTGAGTGTGCAGGAAAGTTGAGGAATGAAGTGCTCTTCACAAGGCTTAGAACAGGCCGTTTCACACTATACAACCCATGAAGAAGTGAGCCAACTGAAATAAAGCTCATTGGTAAAGGGAAAGAATTGTTCACGGAAGGGTTTACGGCCCGTGTGATCCTAGACGGATAGTTTAGCCTCTCTTGAACATATAGGTAAGTTCTCTTGTCCAATTCATAATCATGAGCACCTATACGGGCCACAGTTCTCTTCACAAGCCAATTCACAACCCGTAAGAGTTAAGTCGGCAGTGACGTATCTGACCTGACCCAACTCGATCCAAAACCAAAATTTTCTTTATGAAAAGCTTCTAAGCCAAAAGACCGGTTCTTTCCCCCTATACTCAAATTCATAACGTCTTTTTAGCAAAGGAAGAGCTTTATAACATCTATATCCAGGAATCAAAAATAAGTTCAAGCCCTAATTCAATATTTCAAGAAAATTCTAAAGTCAATCATTCTCCCCTCCTCTTTGAGTGAAATTAGGATTCAATTTGAAGTAAGTTCTCACTTTTTACTTAATATAAGTTTGATCTTGTTGAAATCAAGTATAGGAACTACTATTTATTGATCCTCTCATGATATAACTAAAAAGTGGTTGGCTGATTAGTTAGATATTTCTTTAATTATATTAATTTGTGTGTTTGTATGGAGAAGGAATCATGTGAAAGTAGTAGATTGTGTGTTGGATGGTGATTCTATGGGTAAATTGTGATGGGTGTGTTGAAATTAGATAAATTCATGTCTTAGAAAAGCTAAAAGGGTCGTTTTGGGTGTTTTTGATTGATTAAGTTGAATAGTGTGAGTTGTTAGAGATTCCGACTAAAACCCTATCCTAAGTGTAAGTACACGACACGTTTCACTGACCATGTAAGCATGCACAAGGCGTGAACTATACTTAGGAGGTTGGCGTTCACAGGGCAAGCCTCACGAGAGCCTAGATGGGTGGTGGTGTTTACAACAGACTGTATAGAGCCCCGTAAAAAAATGAAAAATATGAAAATGATTTTCTATTCTTATTTCATCATTTGTTTATTGTGTGGCCCTTCCCAATGATTTATTGAGTGATGACATTCTCAAGGAAAGGTGTCACTTTGTATAAATACACAGCGGAAGTCTGAGTACCCGTTAGTGTTGTCATTTGGTAAACATGGATTCCAACTTGTTGTCTCTCAGGTACATAGGTAAAACCAAGGCGCAAGATGGCACAACTGCACATCTCACCCCCTGCTTCTCCAGAACATTATTCAAGTGAGGACGCGCCTAGTGTCCCTCAGGTCCAGGTCAACACTGATATTGAGCCATATACTCCCCATGCACTAGATCTTAGACAGCCAGGGCAAGTGATTATAACCCCTCTTCCAGTCTAAAGAGGAAGAATGTGATTATGAGAGCGAGCAGGGGTCTGATGATGATTCTTAGGCGTCTGCTAATGACCCACTGGTAGGTAAATTTTCAAAAGAAGGGAGAGACAGTCAGGAGGATTGTGACGCTAGTGACACCGATAACTTGGTAGTGCAGTTTATTCGACAGAGGAAAGCTGACCCAGTAATGCAGCAACATCTCATTGATATCTTCCAGATGATCTGTGCTATTCCTGGCTCACGGGATATTTTTGAAAATGGAATAGTGTCCAAGTCTAGTTGCATTGGTGGGAGATCTATCGTACCAAAAAGAAGAGTTGTAGAGGCTGACCTGCATGCTTTTCTAGATATTTACTCGCTATTCCAGTGATATCAGTTTGGTTGGATGACTAAAAATCTAGGAGAGTTTGCGTGACACTTGAACAAAGAATTCTTCTCCTCATATGCTGCCTTGCTAATGAACTTGGAAACAACAAAATCCTCTAAGAAGGGAAAGAAAGCAGCAACAGCAAAGTTAGGACCAGTAACAGAGGTGGTTGTTCGGGGTGAGAAGCTTCACATTTCGGAGACCACAATCAACAGATTTCTAAATGGTCCGAATTACACTACACCTATTGTTGGTAGGTCTATATGAGGGTTGTTTCTCCCAATTGCACACACAAGTGTACGTGGTCGCGCAAGTAATATAGTGGCTATTAAAAGAACCAGATTATTGAACCCAAAGGACTTGTCAATTAACTATTTTTACTAAATTATATTGGTCTAATTATTTATTTAAGAGTGTCAAGTAAAAAAGAATGTAGGAATAAAATAATAAGATTACTTAAAATAGTTGAAAAATCCCAAGGCATGCAGCATGTATTGAATCTCATGTATCATATTATAGGCTTAGAATTAATTTCAGTTGTCAAATTACTAGTTTATAGGGTTGATGATATGATCCGGGTTATACGCCTCTCGTCGCCTACCCCAGTTAGCTATCTAACTATATCGTTGAGTGGGGATAAATAGACTAACTGGCGAGCATTTATATTTCATCTTATTTCGTAACCAACCAAGGTGTTCGTCTGGGCTCACTCCTGAACACTAATCACCTCAATTTAATGGGTGGACCGAGCTCTCTATATTATCTGGTCTATCTAACCTCTCCTCTCTCGATTTTAAGATTAGACAATAGATTTATCTTATGGTGAGCAAGCATAAAATACAAAAACAAGAATATAGAAGTAACTTATAATGACAACCAACAATTAATTCAAAAAACCTTAAATAATCAACATTCAATCCGTAGCTATAGCCCCAGAACAAGGGCGTTAGCTACTAATGTCTAAGAAAATAAGAAGAAGAAAAGAACCCTAAAAAGTATTGACAACTTTATACTTTGATACACTGATCTTCACCTCTACCTCCTCCTTACTCTATATTGGTTGTCCAATAATCAGTTCTATGGACTATTTATAGATGTAGAAAACCCTAAATAAAATAACTGGGACCAAAACAAACGAGGAAACCAAAACCACAACTGAGTTGGAATTGTTGTACGCATTATGTCTGCCGCCTTCAAGAGTGTGCACAGCTCCTCAATTGTCCACTCCCTTCAGAATCTACCACATGGCTGGCACCAATATTTCCTTTCAAGTTTCCAATTGAATGTGCACTTTGCAGCATATAATTTTATATATTATTATATTCAATTTAATCCATTAAGCAACTTGCTTGATTTCCTTCTATAATCTTTCATCTTTAATTTGTTTTAGCTCCAAACTTCTTCAACTTTACGTCAATTTACTCCTACAAATAAAATAAACTATTTAGCACAATCCATAAAATTAATGCTCAAAAAGGACATATATAAATAATAAATGTGAGGCAAATAATGATTAAAAATATATATTTTTGGCCTCACATCAACACCCCACTCTTAAACTTTTGTTCGTCCTCGAGCAAACCTTAAAGTTCATCTCAAAAATCATACTAGAAATGTCATCACTTGGTTTAATACAAACAATTAGTCCATCTACCAATTTCAAAACACCAAGTAATCTTCTCAATCATTATGCAAGACATCCAAATAAACAACAAACCTCTAACCTCCTACCTCAAGGAAAGACTTTGGACTCATCAAATTTAAGCTTGCTCCCCTACTCTCATCAAAGAAAGTTAATAAAATCACCTATCCATCATGAAACATGTGCCCTCACAAGAAGAAATAGTCCACACACTCAATTCAAAAGATTGAATATAAATTAAGGACTTAGCATCAAAGAACAACTCACACTCAGAAAGAAAATTTACATGTATGCACAGAGAACCATAGGCTTGTCCATTATGTACATCTCCACTAATTAAGCATGCTTGCATAGAATCAAATAGGGCTTTAATGGGTTGAAATGTAGGCTTAGGGATAGGTAGGAAAACTATATAATAGTGACTTACACTTCCTTAAGCACTTTGCAATTTTAGACTTCATCACCCATTATTTTCTTCTCTTTATTTTCAACCATCTCTTCAACAATTATTTCACAAGTAATTCTCATCATCTCAAGAATGCTTCATTTATTTATTTTTTATTTTTAAAGTTTTCCTTGATAATAGCCACCCTCAACTTACGTATTTTACATGCATTAAGGTGCACGATGTCCTTGGAAGGACCAGGGCCATCATCAAGGTAACTTCTTTTGTACATCTTTTTTTTTCTTTCACATCACATTCTTTCAAAGAGGGCTTTTTAAGCACTTTGTAGCTATCATTGATTACCTTTTCACTCAATCATCCCTTTTTCTCAAAATTGATAATTAGAATAAGTCTATGTTATAATGCTCAAGGAAGCAAGGTGCAAAAACTAGGGATTCAACAAAATAGTCAATGGCAAAATATAGCTACCAACAAAAGGCTACAGGCTCAAAAAGGTTAACTAGTGATATAATATCTGAAAAGGCTAAAATTACCAAACAAATCAAAGAAAGCCTATGACCATCTCCTAAACAAAACAACACTTTTTATTTCGCTTCAATAACATGCAAGGCAAGTTCTAGACTAGGATACAAACCATGGAATAAACAAATTCTCATCACACATGGCACAAGTATCAATCAAGATGGATCAATTCGACTTCTAAGAGAGATAAGATCATAATAAACTACAAAATAAAATAAGCTATATACAAAATCACAACCATGAGCTTAGGTGTCAAAGTGTCACGACCCAAGCCTAGGGCCTAGACGTGACCGGCGAATGGGAAACCCGAAGGAACCCCAAACAAGCCTCATAGCGTATCATCACACATCCTTGGTCGCGGACGCAATTAAAATGACCATAAGCGATAAGCATAATCAAGG
>JAJOOR010031787.1:0-12224 GCA_036250505.1 Solanum acaule | reverse complement strand
AGTAATTTGTTCATTATTAAAAAAATAATGGACCAAATCTGAAATATTAAAATAGGTGAATAGGAATGTTACTTTTAATGCATTAGTAATTTAGAAAAGAAAATAAAGAGGAGTGGAAAGAAAACTGACCTGTGGCGGCGTCAACGAACGAGTGCAGGTATGTGATTCTCATAAATGGAAAATTGTTGATTTATTTCCTACATGCACTCAATATTATAAATAGATATGTAGGAATGTTAGTATATGATGGGTAGAAAGAGAAAGAGGAATTGCCTGGGGATTATTAGGAATGTTAGTATATGCACTCAATACTTTAGGATTATTAGTTATTTTATAATTATTTGGTTGCTGTAAAAATCTAATCATGGGCAATGATTGCCTGGGGATATGATCCAATATACATTAGAAAATTTGGATGCAGACTAGTAGGTCTGCGAATTATTTTTATTATTATTTTTTTCGTAAACTACCGATCCCAGATTTGTCTCTTATTTTCTTTCTTATTGTTACATTACAATTTAGGTTTTTATATTCTATAATGGGATTGAAATGGAATGGAACTTGTAGTATAGTTTTGTTAATTGGGTTGAAAACATAAATTAAATAAATAAATCAAAAGGGTGAGAATTGAATAGTTGTCAGTACGTTGTTGAAGGGAAATTTGAAGTGAAAATATAGTGGGTGTGATTGTTATTAATGGCATTATTCAATCATTGTCAGGGATGGATAATTTATTGAGATTTCGTGAGTTTTTCATGGTTCTGCCATGAATTTGCGTGACCGGATAGATTTCATAGTTAGTTGTTCTTATTTTAAGTATCAAGTATCATATTATAAATTAAATATTGGGTTACCGAATTGTATAAATGTCATTAGACTTGTGATATTGGAGAAGTTGAAGCTTAACCCTATGCTTGAAACTTAGAAACTTGATTATGAATTTGGGCGAGTTTTTGGGTCTAGGCTAAACCTAAAGTAATGTGAGTGTTGTTAGCTTCGAAATCTTATTGTGAATATGTACTTGAATAGATTGCATTGATTTGGAAGCTCAATGTAAAGGGAAGGCTCAAGTCTCAAAGTGATTTTTCGGTTATTTGAGGCAAATGGATTTCTAAACCCTTGTTAAGCGTATGGAATTCGTGTATTTTTCTTGTGGTATATGTTTGGGAGTAATGGGAATTGGTGATGAGTTGACTTGTCCATGTTGAATAATACTAATTATGGAAAAAGGGTAATAAAAAGGTTTGTTGTTTAATTGTTGATGTTGTGTCGCGATTGTATTGTTGTGAATTGTATATTGATATTAAATTGGTCATCTCCTCATTATTTGTGTGAACATGTCATTTGTATTGTTCTGAGACATGGTTGCGATAAGTGTTATATGATAAGAGGATGTACCATTTCGAGGGACGTATCGCGCGCCGCGATGGATGCATGGACAGATATGTCCCCCATGGGTCCTGGACTAAGAGACAGCGAGTGTGTATCATTAGGTCAGACATGCATCACTATACTTGACATTGCATTTCATTGCATTGCACATTTTTATTATTGATGAACTTAATCTTGTGTGTTGCTGATCTTGTGAGTGCCTTTCTGTGAAACTTGTTATTGATGAATATTGAGTTGTTATTGAGAATATATAATCTGTTATAGTGTTGTTGTTGAGCTGTATGCTTTGTAAACTGTGAAGTGTTAGATTGGGCTGGTTTTATGCAGGTTGTAGTTATGGAGGTTAGGATGGGGTGTAAGGAGTACCTGTATTTTGTTCCCTTAGCTTGTGTTTAGAGGTTTGCTTATTGGGTACCGTGTGGTTTGGTACTCACCCCTTGCTTCTACAATCTTTTGTAGGTTACGAGCCTGGATCTTCGTGATACCTTCCATTCTCTTCGTTTTCGAGGCTTTCTGTAGAGATCTGATGGGTAGCTATTTGTCATCTCAGTGAACCTTCTTACTCCTGTTTACGATTTTGTTTTTACTTGAAAGACAACGTCATTTGAAATTTACGTATTTTATTTCAATTCTAGTATTTACATTAGAGGCTTGTGCATGTGACAACCAGGTTTTGGGGATTAAACTAAGTTGACTTGTTTTCGTAATAGTAATTGTTATTGAACTTTGTTTTATTTCCGCACTTTATCGAAATGATTGGGTTTTAGGCTGACTTGTCTTGGTGGGATACGACGAGTGCCATCACATCCATTTTTGGGTCGTGACACCTGTGAACGGTACTGTGGAACCTCGAGTTATTGATGATTCAGAGACCTTTGAGGTTGACAAGGAGAGGTTAGGTTCTGAGGCGGAAGATGAGACTACAGCCCAGACAGTTGATCCAAAGGCGATTGTGCAGATTACTACTGAGGTGTCCCTTCATGACACTTCTATGATTGGCTCTTGTGAGTCCAAACAGGGGCGGACCTAAGTTGTGTCTAACCCCCTCGGTCGAAAAATTATGTTATATATCTAGGGCCAAATTCTGATTTTATGTGTATATATATTAAAATGAACCCCCTGAAAATAAGTGAGAAGCTTTAGCTCAATGGTTAAGGGGTTTAACAGTGGCCTTTATATTGTGGGTTCGAATCCAATGCACAACAATTCCTCTTCTCTTTTTTTTTCTTTTACCCTTATTAATGCATAGAATTGGGCTCAACTTTTGGGTTTGGATCATCTTCTCTTTTTCATTATTTTTTTTCTTTTATGTCATTTTTTTTCTAATTTGTTTTTGTTTAAATTTATTAGACACATTTTTTTAATTCTTCTTATATCTATTAGTCATTTTATTTCAACATAATTTTATGTACAACTCTTTAAAAATGATAAATTATATATATAAAGATAAATTAGATGTAATTGAATGAAGAAACTAAAAATTATCAATATCCTTTTAATAATATATATTTAATAGAATTCATGGAATTTATCTTCTATTTTTTCAATTCTATTATAGAGAGATGGAAAATAAACTTATTTGATTTATTCGTCATTTTTTTTTCAACAAGTGATGACTAACCTAGAAAATTAAACTACATGAACTAAAAAAATTGACGATGCCATTTATTTATCTGCTGAATATGCATTATAATATTAGCAAATCTATACTTACACACTTTTAGAGAATCTTGATAATTTTTCTAGTAATATGTGTTTGAATGGATACTAATTTTTAATAAAAAATGCAAAATAAAGTTAAACATTACAAAATAAAAGTATAAAAAGTACAAGAAATTTTAAGAATATTCAATGGAGCAGGGTAAAAGTAGGAACAAATGCTTAATGAGGTACGATAAGGTAATATAAATTTAGTGGGTTAAGGTAAATATTTTTCTTCTCCGTCTCGCTTCCTTTTTCATCCTTTAATTTTCACGTGTTTTAGAAATTAACTTATGTAATACAACTGATACACTATTTTTTTTTTATCAACGTAGCTTTGTTCTCAATATCTTTGATTAGTTTGGTGTTAACTTTTATCAACCAATGAGATACCTTGTACAAAAAGCATGTCGGGATTACTACGCTCACCGCGCACTTACACTACTACATGAGCTTCTTCTTTCAATTTCAAACCCCCTGAGCTTAATTCTTGGATCCGCCACTAGGTCCAAACCCACTAAAGAGCCCATTACACCTACCTTGGGGGATGAGCGGCGAATTGATTCCCTAAATGAGGCCGCACCAGTTGGCCAGACCTCTCCACGTCTATAGATGACATGGGAACCCTCTTACTATATGATTTTCTACTTAATTTTGTGGCATAGAGGACAATGTCTATTTTTCTTGGAGTAGAGGAAGTTTTATTTGATTGGGTTGTAAGTTTGATACATACTCTGATTTTTGGTACCTCTTGGGTTGTATTTATAACTTGATAATTGTTTTTGTTTTGGTTTAATTGTTTTGATTCTCATGCTTGTCTAAATTTTGAATATCAATTGTGCACAACCGTGTGGTGCTCTTGTAGAGATATGTGTTGGTGGATAACTTGATTTGTTTATATTGAGTTGCATAATCCTTGCATGAATTTTGGGCATCTTGTGTTGACCAGTTAGATATCTATTCATATAATTTTGCAATGATCCTTGCATGCGACCTAGGGTTGTAGAGTTGTTGTTTGGAAATTGTGTTTGAGTCCCATGTGATGTGAGGTTTACTCAAATTTCATGCGTTGTGAAAACCTAGAACTTTCCTTGTTGGTCTAATGATTTGGTACTTGTGAACATGACGAAGGATCGACCTTTTTGAGGGCTAACTACTTGTGAACGTGACAAAGGATCAAGGACAACCTTTTTGAGGGTTAACTGTTTTGTTTGAACCTATGTTGTGATTACCTTGTGAGTTGTGTGATTAATTTTTCCCAACTTGTGCCTGGACTTTTTGTTGGTAAAGAAATAAACCATCAGTCCGAACCACATTAAATTGATCTACCTCTTTTTTTACCCAAAACCTTCTTAAAGCATTGAGGTGTAATTGTATACCAACTTAGGCCAAAGTGAATGTGTAGATGAAGTTCACATGGTTGATATATACAGTGTCAGTGGAATTGGATAAACAATTGTGGCAAAAGCCATCTACAACAGAATATTTTAACACTTCGGAGTGACTGCTTCCTTTCAAATGTTAGATCAGAAGTGAAAGAATTTGGTCTAGTCAAGATACAAGAGAAACTACTTAATCAAATTCTCAAAACTAAGGATGTCAAAGTTGGTAATGTTGCTGAAGGCATCAATCTAATCAAAGCAAGGCTTGAGTGAAAAAAGATTCAATTATTCTTGATGATGTGGATCATATGAGCCAATTAGAATCCTTAACAAGAGATAGAAGTTGGTTTGGTTTTGATAGGTTAACAGTTATTACAACCCAAGAGGAACATTTGATATGCCGGCTTAGAGAAAATGAGAGATACAAGGCCAAACTTTTCACGATGAAGCTCAACAACTTTTTTTCTTGTCATGCTTTTAACAGTCTTTATCTACCACAAGAATATGTTGATCTTGCACAAAACATAATCAAATATTCAGGTGGGCTATCATGATCTATTATGACATTGGGGTCACGTTTGCAAGGGAGATCCGTAGAAGAATGGAGATACAAGTTCAAAAAACTAAGAGAAATTCCTCATTGTGATATTCAAAAGATTCTCAAGATAAGCTTTGATGGACTTGATTGTGATAATCGTGTGCGCCTTCCATGGATTTTTTGAGGATCAAGTTACCAAAATTTTAAATATGTGTGGTTTTTATTCTGAAAGTGCAATTACAACCTTAATCCAAAGGAACTTGCTCCAAAGGGATTGGCATTATTTGGTGATGCATGATCTAGTGCACGATATGGGAAGAGAAATAGTCCGCATGGAATCACCTCGTGACTATGGAAAACGGAGTAGATTGTTCAAGCCTCAAGAAGTCCGCAATGTTCTACAAGGAAACAAAGTCAGTAAATTATTTATCTTTATCTTTGTTATACTTTTTTTTTTTCAATTTAATATGATAAACATTTGTTTATAATTTCTACTGTCACAACACGAATGCATTCTTTATGTTTATCATGGTTAGTAAATTATATGTTATTGTTTTCCAGTCATTGTGTACTTGAAATGAGCATTTACTAAAGTCTAAAACACTCAAATGCAAAATTATCAAACAAACATTCACTCATTTAACAATTATCTAAATCGTGTTTGCGGATACATATTTCCTATTAAGTTCAAAACAGGTAATGTACTCATTGTCCTTCAATTTGTGTAACACATTTTGCTCTCTTAATTTCTGGTACTTAACATGGTCTTATGGTACTTTTTTGTTTTATTAAACTACAGGGTTCCAAAAATGTGGAAGTATTGGTGGTAGAAGGACAAGCATTAAAGGGTGTGAACTTAAGCACCAAAGCATTTCAAAAGATGATAAATCTTAGGGTGCTTATAATTGACGACAAGTTTAATATCAGTGGAGATTTTGAGCTATTGTCCAAGGAGCTCAGATGGTTGTCATGGAAAGAATGTCCATTAAAATGTATACTATCAAATTTTCTAGCTGAGAAACATGTATTTCTGAATATAAAGGGGAGTAATATCGAAGAATTTGGTTTGAATTTGCAGGTTTGTTACTCGCTTCTGCATTTTCATGTGTTCGGTTTTATTGCAACTAAGTGAAAGAAAATCTTACTAGAAATTATTTTGTTTACTCTTAGTATTGTAGAAGTTTGAAGAAGTTGGATCTCTCTGATTGCAAACGCCTCAGAAGTACTCCAAATTCAAGGGTTCACGAAGTCTCAAGACTTTGGTGCTTCAGAATTGCTCAAGTCTGAAGGAGATCCATCCATCAATAGGAAAATTACACAGACTGACTGGTCTATCTTTGTATTGTTGCAAAAAGATTACAGATCTTCCGAGCAGCACATGCCAGCTAAAATCCCTTGAATACTTGGCCATTAGTTATTGTTCATCTTTACAAACACTACCAGTTGACATTGGAGATATGCAAAGTCTAAGACATCCTCATGAATCTGTTGAAATGCTAAGAAGTCCAAATTTAGAGGCCAAAAGGAGATCTTTTCAAAGAACATTCCACCGTATAGAATCCTTACAAATTTTTATTTCGGTCTTAAGCCTTCCATATTGTGGTTTGTACAAGGTTGATATTCCTAGGGATATTGGGAGTTTATCCAACTTAATTGTTCTAGATTTGAGCGGCAACAATTTCTTCTCTGTTCTCTTTGATTTTTCCAAGTTACCATTGTTGATATCCTTGTGTTTGAATGATTGTGAGAATCTTCAAACACTACCGTCAATATCGAATTTAGAGTACCTTGGAATTCTTGAACTTAGAAACTGCTAAAAGTTGGTCAAGATTACAGCGTTGGACAACCTTCCTTCGATTCAGAAGATCGACATAATTAATCGTACTTCTCTACAGATTCCATTTGATGAAGGCTTCTTTAGTGCCCCTGCTCTATCAATTCCATCTAGGAAATATCCAGAGTATGAGGTTAGTCCTCTCTCTCTCTCGCTTGTATTACATTATTAATCATCTAATTGTGTCTTTGTCTAATGAAGTAGGGGTTACAAATAGATCTCCAACGCAATGAGATTACAGAATTATAAGTTCTTAGGAATGGTTCTCTGGTTTGTTTATGACTTTCAAGTTTTGTACCATTTTGGACACTTCGTTGTTGTTGTATCCAATAACAAGCTTTTAGTTTTTGAGTGGACTAGGAATATGAAAATATTCAAATTACATGGAGAAGTATCATGTGCATATTACATATCTAACTCAAATGATAGACCTTTTAATGGCCTGAAGATCAAAGGCCGGGAAAAGATAACAGTCGAGGAAGGCCCTGAGAAAGGTAGAGTAAAGAAGATAGGGATACATATGTTATATTTAGATAAACATGGTAATGTTACATCTTTACCGGCAAAATAGAAGATGACATAAACAGCAGCACAAGTTGCGAAGTAATAACCTTCCTCCATTAATGGAGGCTGAGCTTTCACCAACAATCAGAGAGAAAAGAGAAAAGATATTATTGAGAATGTGAAAAATTGAATTAATCAATACAATGTTTATGTATATATACACACTGATTGACCTCTGACACATCTAACAAACATAACCAACTTGCAAGGGTAAAAACGTAACTAACTTACTGAACCCTAACTAACTCTATGAACAAATGCTTCAATTAATAATTCCTAACTCATTCTTATCACCCCCCCCCCCCTCCCTCTCAAGTTGGAGGTGAGTTAATTACAGACAACTTGCTTAAAAGAGTAGTTTGTTTAACTCCAGTCAAGGCTTCAGTAAAGACATCTGCCAGTTGTGAATTTGTGGGGATAAGATGAAGTGTAATCAATCCTTGTTGAAGCTTGGTTCTGACAAAGTGACAATCCACCTCAATATGCTTAGTTCTCTCATGGAAAACTGGATTCTTGGCAATATGGAATGCTGCCTGACTATCACAAAAGACATGTACAAGCAAGGAACACTTCACTGAAAGTTCATCAAGTAATCTTTTCAGCCATACTAATTCACCTACTACTTGTCTCACATCCATGTACTCTGCTTCTGCTGAGGATTGAGACATTGTGGCCTATTACTTAGATTTCCAACTAACTGGACTATCACCCATAGGTACAAAGTAACCACCTACAGACTTCCTTGAATCAGGACACACTCTCCCAATACTTTATGGGGAGTTTTGATTGGAATAAAAGTGCCCTTATTGTTTCAAGGAGGTATTTGTGTTTCATTTCCACCACACCATTTTGTTATGGTGTGTAAGGACAAGATCTTTGGTGTATTATACATTTTTCTTGAAAGAAACTAGTTGCTTCATTACTTGTGAATTATATACCATTGTCAGACCTGATGGTTTTCAATTTGGTAAGGAACTGATTTTCTATAAGGGATATAAACGCTTTTATGGTCTGCAATGCATTATTTTTGCACCTTAGCTGTTGTGTCCAAGTTGACCTACTATAGTCATCCACCATAGTTAAGAAATAATGACGACCATCATGGGTAGGTGTGTGGTATGGTCCCCATAAGTCAATGTGAAGCAATTCAAATGTTGTTGTGGTTGTACTTTCTGGGAAGGGCATCCTATTTTGTCTAGCCATTGGACATATGGTGCATGTAACATCTCGCTATTTGAATGAACTATAAAGAGTCATTTTAGGAAAGAATGAAAAAATCTGGAAATTTGTTAAGCTAAGTTGAGTTTTTGGGTCAACTTCAAATGACCATAACTCCTATCTCAGGATAGGTTGTGTGTACTTCTAGATACCTTAGGAAATATCTTGGAATTATCTTTCCAACGCCGCTGAGTTTGCTAAATTCTAAGTTCGTATGAATGAGATAAGCCCATTTCAAGTTGGGTTGTTTGGATAAGGAAAGTTTAAACCGGATTTTAGAAGGGCATTATGGACTTTTCCATACCCTATTATTTTAATTTCGTTTTCGGTAATTAGTTGGGATCTAAACTGAACTTGGTCAATTTACGCTTTTGCAAAAGAGTTAGGGTTTTGAGAAAAGAGGAAAAAAGAGGAGAAGAAGCAAGGAATCGTCAATTTCTTGGAGAATTGCGTGTGGATTTCGCCAAGGGTTAATCACGTTTATTTCAGTGAAGTTCGTTCTAGAAAGTTGAAATTAAATTGATGAATCTTGAATGGTGTTCTTGAAATTGGCCTTCGTTCTTGAGTTAGGTTGAGATTGAGGAGTTCCTTGAGGTTAAAATGTTGTTTACTTGAGTTGTTTGAGTTAGATTCTTGTGTATACATACTGGGTATCTGAATCTAAAGGGAATTTGAAAAAAAGAACCAAGTTTAGGTGAATTGGGGTTAGAAAATGAAGAAGGAACAAGTCGGGCAAATCTAGGTACCAAGTCCGTGTCGTGGACCTGTTCCTCAGAATTGAAAAAAAATTCTCCTCATCGTGGAGTGGTCACGGACCGTTCTACCTCAAAAATTTATCTCGCGACCAAATAATTAAATGCATCTTCGCGTCTCAGACTTGCTTCCAGACAGTGATTTCTTGATCTTTTCTCATGTTTAACTATCTAAAAACACTCCTAAACATCATGAGATCTTTCCTATCACAAATCACAATCCTTGAATCCATAATTCAATTCAAGGTTCAGTTAAGAGTCAAATCAAGAAAATTTCATAGAGTCTTCCAAAAGTCTTTTACAAATATTTTAACTTTGTTTTAAGACTTAAATTTTAAGTTGAGTGAAGAGTACAGTTTGAAGTTCATTTCTTCAAAGATTATACGGGAACTAAGTATTCCCAAGAGTTAAAATGTTTTCACATTTGAGCAAAAAAGGGAACACCAATTTCCAAGAGAGCCTTTGAGATAGTTTTGAGTAATTATCTCAAATCACAGAAAGAGTTTTGTTTTTAAAAAATTTGAGCTGAGTATATTTTGGGAGTAGTATTGAGAACCAATATGGGGACGCGAGTTCATAATAACTCAAGTCTTTATAAACTATGTAGCCATCATGGGTAGAAAGAATCATACTTTTTAGATGAATCCTTAATGCTTTTTAGCATAGACTAGTGGATCCACTTAGTTAAGACGTTTTATATGACGGCAAAATATAGGACAGTTCTGGCAGCATGGGAATGACGTTGTATCATCACTTAGGCTAATAGTGATGGTTGTCGATCAGAGAAACTCCCACAGTATTATATTATTTTACATGTAAACTGAGTTGTTATTACATTTCTTTAACAAATTGAGTTACTATTACTGTTTTAAATGCATTGTATAACTGCACCATTATTGTTGTTTTACTTTGCATTTAAGTTGAGTTATTCATGAGTTGATTAAAACCAAGGTAAGTGTTCTTTTCAGATTCCTTTCAAGCTTATGTCTTGTTTAGCATTCCCCTCGCATACCCGTACATTCAATGTATTAATGTCATTTGGCATGCATCATTTTATGATGCAGACATAGGTAACCATGATCAGCATCCAGCGCCACGTTGATCCAGTTGAGCACTCAGAGTTAGTTGGTGAGCCTCCTTGCTTTCCGGAGGACCACCTTATCATTAGCTTTAGTATTTTAGTTGTTAGGATGATCGGGGGTCTTGTCCCGACAACCCTCCTTGTTTTAGAGCCTTCATAGACAGTTAGTAGTTCATTTGTCTTTACATTGTTATTTCTTATGTTAAGACTTGAGTTGCCACTATGGCCAAGTTGAATGTTTGACCTTTAAACGTTCTAAATTATTTTATTAAAAAGTTGAGTAGAGATGCATTGAATCCTTGTATTAATGCTTTAAGTCTTCCGTTATAAGTTAAGCCAAGCCAAGGGTCCGCTTGGGGGCAGAAATGGTTCTCGAGTGCTAGTCCCACCCAGGGTATAGGCTCGGGGGGTGACAGTGCAAGTGAAAGGTTGCTTATTGGAAAAATTTAGAGGTATGGCGGATATACTTTTCATTTTTACAAAAGGTACATATCCCAACCTAGCATGTCATAAGAATTCAGTGTCATTACTGTGAGTAAAATTAGTACCAGGAGAAGAATTAATAGCAGAACATGAAATAGGATCAACAACACAAGCTTCTTTATTGATGGTATAAAAGTATTTTACATCTTGAGATAGAACTTGGCATTCACTTCTAACAGAAGCTGTCTTACAATAGATAAAAGAAGAAACAGGTTGACATCTGACATAAGAAACAATATTGCCATCTAGAGGTGGGCAATTGTGGCACTTTGGACAGAAAATATACAGACCATTCTTGGCCTTACCAAGTGCCAAAGGGCTCTTCAGAGAAGGGCCCTGCAGTAAACAAGAAGAGTTGTTAAAGCTAACTATTCCTTTGAGTTGAAGAGCTAAACAGTGAACTGATATCAAATTGAACTTGAAGCTGGATATGAACAATACTTTGTACAAAGTCAGTGTAGAAGTCAAACAAACATCACCAATTTCAGTCACTTTAACCTTGTATCCATTTGGTAAAGTAATTAGGAAAGGACAGGGTAATGTTTTAAGGTTTGTAAGGGCATATTTTGTGTAAGTCATGTGGTGTGATGCTCATGAATCTATGATCCAAGAGCCAACAGTCAATCTGACACATTTACATGACAAATCACCTATCTCATTTATAGAAGAATAGCAAGCAAGTATACCTGCTAGGTTCACTGATCCACCTGGCATGTCCTGAGCAATCAGCTCCAACTTGCAGAGTTCCTAGTAGATTAAGTAGCTGCTCATACTGACTTTTGGACAGGTTCAATGGGATTTGTCTTCTTTGCTCAATAGTTTCCTCACACTGGCTCCTATCATCCTCAGAGGCATGCACATTTGCTGCAGATCCTGAGCCCTTTCCTCTTGGAGATTTTTGTGTTGGTTGGATAACCATGAAGCTTATAACACCTATCCTTGGTGTGTCCAGTTCATTTGCAGTACTCACAGAAAAAATTTGACCTATTTCCAGTGCTGGAACTTCCCCTAAAGGTGTTATTGAAGTTGTTGGAACTGCCTATGTTTCCTCTATGAGAGTTGTAGTTTACCTTGAAGCTTTTGGATCCTGCATTGTGCTGAGGTGATGAAGAGGCATTTAGAGAAGTGGATTCTAAGGCCATGTGATTGAGAGGCTTCATGTCACGACCCAAGCCTAGGGCCTAGACGTGACATGGCGAATGAGGAACCCGAAGGAACCCCAAACAAGCCTCTCAAACTTGTCATCACACTTCATCGGTCGCGGAAGTACATTCAACAT
>JAJOOR010031785.1:0-14655 GCA_036250505.1 Solanum acaule | reverse complement strand
CTATTGTTAAGCTCAGCTCATACAATCTTCAAGTTGTCCAAAATGAGCTAATTTAGCTCCAGAAACTAGGTCAACCAAAATAAACAAAATTGTTGAGACTTTGTAGCTTTTACTTCCCTCCACACACTTTCATCCCTTGTCTGCAATTTCTCATACCTATTGGAACTCCCTGTAATCTGTTGATCATCCATGAAGGGGCTTGGGCACTGTGATTTGCTGGGCTTCACAGCGGGATATTGGTGAGGTTACAGGGAGTTCAGTAGCTGGAGCAGTTGAAGAAGGTGACGGAGGGCACAAAAAGCTAGTGGAACTTTTAGATTTGTGCTCAATAATATTGACCCTTTAACCAGAGAACTAACAGGTTTTTTCCTTTTCTAATGAGATGATGGTAAAGTGTGTTGAGTGAAAGTAGACAAGGAAACAAAGTAAATTTTCTTTACCATTGTAGTACTTATAGCCATGAATGGTGATAAGACCTCGGTGCAATTGTAGCATAATCTCTTGTTGGTTTGAACCTACTTCTAGTTCAAATACCACTTCGATTGTACTTCCTGAAGGGAGGATGAAAACACGTTATACACATGGTACTTGATGGGATTTATCTTTACAAAGCTTTATCAACTTTACTGTATTCGTGCTTCCTGATGAGATGTCTAACCCTCACCTTTTTTGGTTCCAAAGGCCAACTATAGCAATTCCACATCCTATTGAATCATATTCGCAAGAGTTTTACCATTCAAATCAAAAGAATCATATTGTGATATAGGAAAGCTCCTAGGTGTTATGACTTGTAACGAGCTCAGTTTTCGACTGTTAAATTCTATTATAAATTGATTATGCAGTAATTGTTTTGGTTCAGTTTACTATTGGTAGTTATTATCTATCTGATGGTTAGGTCATAGGTGATAGCCTCCTTTGTTACTGATAACACCTTAAGCTATAAGAGGACGATCGGAATGTTAAAACAATGGCTACACCTCCTGGAGACACTGCTATCTACTTTGTTTAGTAGATATTGAACTCTGGGATGAGCTCTGTTGGGTTGATATTTTACTCTTTCAATTCTTTTCACTGTATATTGGAAAAAATAAAAACACCATCATACTGGTCTGAAATTTATCTTCTTGTTAGGATTTGATATTTCAAACTGACTGGTCTCTCATTTTTACAGCTTCCGGCTCCTGTCGATAATATGGAAATGCTTGTTACAGAGTAGCCTGGGACCTAATACACATCTCAAGCCAAAAGTTGGAGCAGCTGGAGATATCATCTACTTCATCTATTCACTTCTTTTGAAGTCCGGATTAAGATTACATGAATATATCATGTATAACGAGCTTATATTTGATGTAGGCTTTTCTTCCTCCCCACCTCCTGCCCTGTTCCCCCAGTTTCCACCAAAAGATTAGAGGAAAATATCAGAACTAGACACAAAGAAATGGATAAAACTCAGTGTTGGAGTTGAATGTCAATTTTTTATCTGGAAATTAGTAGTTTCATTTATTGTTACTTCGTATGTTGCTGCTGCAATGCTAGATGACATAATACTTGGGAGGAATGTTTTCTCCCTTCCAAAACGAAATGTTTTTGTAGAGAATATGTTGTAAATAAACAAAATGGCGCATATGTCAATGGTTAATGAAAATTTAGCTTGCTTGTGCATTGTGCAACCCTTACGAAGTTCTTCAAATGCTGATGAGGATCATCAACAGTAAAATTATGAAACATGGTCTCTTGCATCCACCTTGAAGGACGTAGCACTCACGCGGGATGGAACACTGGCATTTGCATAGCCAATCTCCTGATCCATCTATGCAAACACATTAACCAAATTAGCTGCTTGCGCATATGTTCTTTTTATATTTTAGATTTAATAAATAAGCTAGTGTTTTTTAATTATATTTTTAGATTAGCTAATGTTTTTTAAACAAAAAAAACATAAAAACTACCTATACACAACCCTCCTGCCTGCACATACCCACCACACCCCATTACCCGAATTCCACTACACACCACACATACCCACTTGTACGTCCCACCCCCTTCCCCCCTATTTATCCTTGCCTATCTACATAACATACATCTACACATATGAAAAAATAGGTATGATACATAAACATCACCCTTAACTTGGCTTCAACTGGCAATTATGACCTTTAACTTTGGGTGTGCACAAGTAAACACTTAAACAAACAGACACATTTGTCCTACATGGCGTCGTATATGGCAATTTTGTATCTTATGTAGCGTCCTATGTGTATTATGTCACATAGGACACATGTGTCTACTTGTTCAATTTTATACAAGTTTAAGTGTTACTTATGCAAACTCAAAATTGGAGGGCATAGATGTCATCTGAAGCCAGGTTAAAGAGTATATTTATGTATTATACCAAAAAAATAAAATAGGCAGCAACCCCATACAATAGACGGAGCAACCCAAAAAAGAAGACACTCATATTTTATTTTATTCTTCTTTCAAAAAGCCATCAACACATTCACATTTTTTCTTTCTTTCTCAGTATTTTCATACCAACACAATACATATATTACCTCATACAACCTACAAAAGGCTCACGAACAAAAAAGATTTTGTGAGTGTTCTAACCAAGCTTCGGTCAAGATTTTATGATACTTATTTTCTTCATTTGAGGTTAAACTTTACCTTATCTCTTTCATTTATTTATGAAATTTGATGTAATTATGCAATAAGTTTTTTTTATAGTTTTGTTTTATTCATAATTTTATTGAAATGGATATTGGGTTAAGTGTTGTATTTCTATTTAATGAATGGAGATAGTCTTAATTGGTGATTTTTTATTTTATTTTTATTCGTTAGTTGTTATCTCTTAAAGATGAACGGGTCATGGCGGTGCTCTATGTATTGATTTAGATGCCAATAATGATAAAATAGAAATTAGGCCCAAAGAATTTATTGCCGCTTTCATTTTATTAAATAAAAATGAGATTTATTTTAGCAATTCGTCATTATTTTGGGGAAAAAAAATACAATAATATACTATTTAAGACCTTAATTAACAATATATGTACATACTACTTTTTAATTACAAAACTAGTTTTTAAATTACAAACAAAACAAAAATAAATATTTTTGAAATTTATTTATATAATTTATTTATCAATATTCTTTTTCTTTTTTGGGGTTATGGGCGGTTTTAATGGAAACAATAATTATGGCAATTATTTTTTGTCTTTTCAACCACAATTTTAGTCATATAGTTACCTATTTTGTACATATATTAATTTTTTCTCTCTTATTTTTTTTATTCAGTCAAATAATTATAACCTTCTCTCATCTCTTTTATACTTTTTCTATTTATGTAAAAAAGAGTCATCTCTCTTCCCACTAACTAGGCAAATATGTATAATATATCTCACATCCCATAAAATTATTTTTACCTAGGTAAAAATAATCAGTAATTTAACTACACCAATATATGGTAATTATTTTGTCTTTTCAATCACATTTTAGTCATATAGTTACCTATTTTGTACATATATTAATTTTCTCTCTTTTATTTTTTTTATTCAATCAAATAATTATAACCTTCTCTCATCTCACATCCCCTAAAATTATTTTTACCTATGTAAAAATATAGCTAGTAATTTAACTACACCAAAACATATACCACAAACACATACACACAATATTTAAATTAATTATTTATTTTCAATTTTCTTCTCTCCTACTTTTGGGATTATGGGCCTAATTTGTGGGGATGATGATTATGATATTACATTTTTTCTGTTTTTAGCTCTTCAATTACAATTCCAACTTCACACATTACTGTTATTTATTCTCTCATATTTTATGATAATTGTACTTTCTTTTATATCATATTTTATTTTTCTTCCTTTTTTTATACTATCTATGTAAAAGTAAAACTTTTTATGTTACCAATTTTCTATACAATCCCAATTGATATAAAATTACTATTGTAAAAAAAAAATCTCTCTCTTCGATTCTTATTTAAATGGACACATTTATTGGTTGACTTTTATATTTTTTTTTTATGTTAATTTTTTGGGAGTGACCTTGTTAATAGGATTCCTACGATTACTTACCTTCCTTATTTGATACGATTACTATTGAAATAAAAACTTTTTTTCTCTCTCTTCAATTCTGTTTTTTTTTTTTGCGCAGAGTTCTGTTACTTCTATCCAATTTCATATATTTTAGTTTAAAAAAGAAATTAATATATTAAATGACATACATTTTGAACAAATATTGATAATCATTTTTTTTAAAATCATAATGAATAACTTACACTAAAATATAATCAAATTTTATTCTATTATAAATCATTACACTCAAAACACCCATTTTATAATTTTAGTTTTAAAATAGGGATAAGGGTTTGAAAAATACCTCAACTTTGGTCGGATTTGCTGTTGCGATACTAAACTTTCATGAGGACATATTACCTCCCTAGACTATTTAATACCGTATTTTTTACCCCCTTGAACTATTTAATAGTGTATTTTAAAGGAAAATATGTGCCCACGCGGACACATTACTATTTATAATTGTGCATTATTTTTTATGTCCACGTGGGCAAATATATATGTTTAAAATACGGTATTAAATAGTCTAGGAAGGTAATAGGTCCTCATGAAAGTTTAGTATCACAACAACAAATCTGACCAAAGTTGGGGTATTTTTCAGACCCTTATCCCTTTAAAATAAGTATATTATTAAATAGTGTACATTGTGGGTTAAGTTTGATGTATTTTTAACCAATAAATAACTTGCTCAAAAAAATAATTAAATTTCACTCTAAGTAAAAATTATAGTTGAACTGTGAAAGCCAATAGTGTGTTTATACTTATAGTAATTGTGGTGTATTTCTTGTTAATAATTTATCTATTTTAATATATGGAGGTGTGGATATGGTGTTGAATATGGTAGTGAAGTATTGTGTTGGTATTTTTTTTCTCTTTCCTTCTGTCCATCTTCATATTTTTAACCATTGACCTTCCTTCAGTTCATACGGTTCACGATCCCTTTCACCATACTTTTCACCATTGTTAACGTTTTGCTTATTATGCCAATATTACTATGAATATGTGTGCTTATTATACCACTATTACACCAATCGTGTATGTGCTTATTACATCACTATTACGTAATTACGATATTGTATTCAAATGAATGAAGAATGCTTTAATTGTTTTGGTATATATGTGTCAAAATGTTGTGTTTCATTGTGGTATCAAACTACCCTTTTTAAGTATATTTGGTCATTTAGAATTCAATGTGATAGGTTCGTATATAATACCAACATTCAGCCATAATAATTAGCACCAATTATTATGAACATGTTGCATTTGTCATCAAGAAAATAACACTGTATTAACCTAACATGCACTCACCAACATTACAACGATACTGACACCAATAGTCAAGAACTAGCCAATTAATTTTGAATATAGATCCAATAGTTTGAAAATCACACATTCTAACACCAACTTGTATTACAATTAACTCACCAATAATATGAATAAGTCGTTCAACACTAATCAATGTTTGATAAAAGTGCAACTATCATTCAACATCTAAATAAACTTGGACACCCATATCAACATATTTGAGTTCTAAATGAAAAATTATCGTGTCTACACCCAATTGGGAAGCAATAGTAGTAATTAAGCCTTCATATTTGGTGTTTGCATCATATATCACTCCTTCAATATTGTAATCAATGTACTTACCTGTATTAGATTACAACGTATTGTTAGTTAATCTCCATAATAATTAGTGAATTTATTAAATAAGTATTATCACATATATCACATACAAATAGAATGGTTATTTCAATGTATTCAAATTAAACATATCGGTTTACAGAATTGTTTTTGCTTATATGAAAATGCTAATCATATAATATAACCAATTTATTATTTCTTCTGTAAACTTTCTATGGATATACCTAAAATCTAACAATTATGTCATTGTATGTACCAATAAATACATCAATTACATCATCAAAATATACCAAATAATTAAAGAATGTTGGTGTTAAAAACCTATATATAAACATCTAATTATTTACCACCAATTCACTGAATATGGCGTTCCTACAGAACTAAAAATAGACATTCAATTTCACCAAATAATCAACCAAAATACAATCAATAATACATGTCATAATCAACTGAACAAAACCTTCAATAATACACCTAAACCGTCAGAATTACACCATCAAGTACTTCAATACATATACCATTATATATATCAATTGAACCAACAAAATATACCAATAAAAATTAAAGTATGATGGTGTTCATTTAAAACATAATATACAATATTGTTTATCACTATATCATTTACAACAAACACTATCAATTAAACCTAATCATTTACCAAAAAAAATCACCGAATTTTGGCGTTAAATCATGACTCAAAATTGACCATCAATTTCACCAAATAATCTACCAAAATACAATAATATACACTGTCATAATCAACTTTAAAATCCTCACAATTACACCATAACATATACCTCAAAACAATCACAAATTGGCAGATGAATATCAGGTTAATATATACTATCGATTACACCACAATATCTACCCAATTTCAACTTCGATCTTCATTCTTTTAAACGACTTAAAATAAGGGTAAAAAACTTAAGTATACAAATATATAGTCTTAATTATCACTAGATAACAATATTTTTATTTTTCATATAGATAGCAATAGTTTTATTTTCAAATATAGAAAATATATTATAAAAAAAAATAAAAAAATAGAAGCGTACTAATATGGACCCACGATTTTCTCCCAATCCATGATTTTCTCAAATTCTTTTACCTTCCACAATTTACTCTAGTTTGTTATATGTTCTCTCCCATAAAAAAAGGTTAATTTTTTAACCAAAAATAAAACCTCTCTACATCTCTATTCTGAAAGTTTAATCAACTAATACCAACAGTGTTTCAATTCTACTTCAACACAACGGACGATGGGGCGCGTATGTGTG
The DNA here is from genome assembly GCA_036250505.1 of Solanum acaule. NCBI lineage: Eukaryota > Viridiplantae > Streptophyta > Magnoliopsida > Solanales > Solanaceae > Solanum > Solanum acaule. Next base: position 7,652 of record JAJOOR010031785.1, on the reverse strand, counting down.
ATAACTAACAACTGAATTGGTGATAGTTTTAAGTAATGTATGTAACTTATTTGGTGTTTTTATTTTCCGTGATCGTTATATTGTAAACGATTTGGTTGGGTATATGTTTTTTTGTTACAGAAATTTGGTGTTTATTTCTTGAATTTTAATTTGAAATCCGACAATATTAGGATTATATGATTATCTATGACGGATTATTTTAGGAAAAAAATACAAGAATATACTATTTAAGACCTTAATTAACAATATATGTACATACTACTTTTTAATTACAAAACTAGTATTTAAATTACAAACATAACAAAAATTAATATTTTTGAAATATATTTGTATACTTAAGTTTTTTACCCATTATGTATCTACTAGTTGCAAGTACAAGCAAAACCAACGATTTGATGTGATAGAACCCTTATTGGTTGTAGTAATCCTCTCTTGAAGCCCTCCAACATCTGTAGCTAAAGTTGGCTGGTAATCGACTGCAGAGGGAATATGACCAAGCAAAGGAAGACACCTCAGAGTCGGCCTAGAGCAGTCCAAAGAAAGAGGTAGAGAATCATAAATCATTTCACCAAGTTTAAGCAATTGAAAAAGTACAATATACTAGTTAAGGTATTTGAAAAGATAGCTCACTTGAGTGAAGCGAAAAAATATTATCGATGAAAAGGAGCACATCTTGCCCTTCAGTGTCTCGGAAATGTTCCATAACTGTCAGTTCAGTGAGCCCAACACGAGCACAATGTTGATGGTTAATCAAAATTTAGCTTGCTTGTGCGTTATTCAACCCTTACGAAGTTCTTCAAATGCTGATGAGGATCACTAGCATATATTTCCATACCAACACAATACATTCACATATTTTCTTTTTCATACCAACACAATACATTCACATATTTTCTTTTTCATACCAACACAATACATATATTACTCCATACATTTTTAAAAGGCTCACGAACAAAAAAAAAATTGTGGGTGTTCTAATCAAACTTCGGTCAAGATTTTGCGGTACTTATTTTCTTCATTTGAGGTTAAACTTTACCTTATCACTTTAATTTATTTATGAAATTTGATGTAATTATGTGATAAGTTTTTTTTTATAGTTTTGTTTTATTCATAATTTAATTGAAATGGATATTGGGTTAAGTGATATATATCTATTTAATGAATGAAGATAGTTTAATTGGTGATTTTTTTTATTCGTTAATTATCTCTTAAAGATGAACGGGTCATAGCGGTGCTCTTGTATTGATTCATATGCCAATAATGATAAAGTAGAAATTATTAGGCCCAAATAATTTGTTGCCTCTTTTAATTTATCAAACAAAAATCAGATAGTATAAGTTGATAAAAGCAACCGTGCTAGAATCACGGGACTCGAGGGGTGCCTCATACCTTCCCGTCAGTCAACATAATTTCTTACCCAGATTTTATTTTCCCAGACCAAAATTAAAGAGTCATTTCTTTTTTATTAGGGTCTAAAAAAATGTGACTTGGAACACCGTAACTCAATTCCAAGTGGCGACTTCGAACATAATAAAATAGTCCCTTTTCAATACCGTCACTTAAATCGGGAAAATTTCGTTCCAAAAAGGGGTGTGACAATGTCAAATAGACAATTTTACCTTATATTTAGAACTTTAGAATAATATATAAAGATATAGTCATCTTTAAACTAACAAACGTAGTAAATGTTTTCAAGGTGAGATTAAATCAATAGTTGTTAATAGAATGAATGTTTAAACCGTTCATATTGAATATAAAAGCTTTGATTTGAAGAGTTCATCACTATATGGATTCACAACCTGATCAGTGAAAAGATGAGAGTAATTTTGATTGATTGGTTGATTCAAATCCACCACAAGTTTGAACTTAATTGAGAACCACTTCACATCACAGTCAACATTATTATCATGAGAGACTGCATCAATCAAGAAGGGAATTGCAATCGGTGGGCATTAATGTCATGCTCATAATCTTCAAATATGTAGAAATTTGGCCCATTGAGATATATTTCCAAAGCTTACATCAAATAAATAGAAAAGTCTTTCGCCTTATGAGCGGCTTATAACTAAAGCTAACAAATTTTATAAATAAACTAATTTGGTTTTTCAGGTCATAAACTTTGTGTGCATTTCAGAAAAAATAACACTCATGATCAGGTGTTAATCATAGAGAAACAAATTCTTCGACAATTTGAATAGTACCTAAGAGTCCCACCACCTTAAGCATTCCTTGTGTGATTAATTTCGGACGCATTTGATCATGAAATTTTTTCACTTTTTTGAAAGTTGAATTACGAAAAATATATATATTTTTAAAAATTTATTTGCTATATTTTGATTTGATATGAAGGTTACGAAAATAAGAAATTTTTAAAATTTTGTGATATCAAATCGTAGATATATCAAATTCATCAAAATGCGTATGAATTTTGAATGTGACCCTATTTTTAATAACGTTCAATTTTGAGGAAGCAACTAATGGTGTAATCATAGTACAACCATGTACAACCATTCATAGCATCACTTTCCCTCCCACTCCTCTTTCTATGGAGGCATCAAGAACAATGGGGGATTTCAATCCAAGAACTCATAGCATCACTATAAGCTCATGATGCTCATAAAAGTAAAACTCCTGGAGATCAATAGACAAGTCGAATACAATCGCCATATAATTAAAAAAAAAAACATATTATCGTTGCAATTAATTCTTATTGAAAATATTCATATTTGTTTGTAAAATTTCAAGAAGTTTTTTTTTAAGGAATGAATTAGTAAAATTCTCTTTTTATTTATAATTTTTAATATGCGTGTATAAAGGAAAGTGATCAACTAATATAGAACAGACAAGAAGTACAATTTTTTTTCATATTAATATAATAAAAAAAAAATATAAGTATTGATCAAACTTCATATCATATATCATTTGATTCTAAAATAAAAAAAATTGTGATATTTTGGAAACGAGAGTAACAACCATCCAAAGAGAGAGTAATAACAGAAATATGAAATTCCAAGGATCAACATCTCTTTTCTCTAAACGCAGCTCCTTTTTCCCATTCACGGGCCGCCATTCACCACCACAACTCTCACCGCCACCACTCATAAAGTTACCGTCATCAGAAGGAAAAAAGACACTTCCTTTTATGAATCATAATGTTATTAATATGGGCGGTGTGACGTCATCCATCGACTTGTTTGTTTACTCCACCACTGAATGAATCAATAGACAACCAGGAGATCGGGATTCCATGTCTAACTTGTGATACCAGATTATGTCCTTTTAGAATTAAAAGGAAAGGAATCACAAAATCCGGCAGCTTAGCTTGTTCTCTTGGGACAATTATATTCACAAAGCAATTCTGAGGATAAGGCTTACTAGAGATCTCAGCCGACATAACAGTGATGTAAAATCATTCACATTCGGCAACTGTCAGTTCAATGAGCCCAACACGAGCACGAGCACCAGGAATTTCATTCATTTGACCATATACCAAAGCAGATAAATATGTATAAAATCTGCCAATTGCAAGAAATTTATGTACTATATATTGAAAAGCAAATGTTATCTACAGAAACCTGTTTTTCACCAAGCTTAAGTAATAACACCACTCAATCATTTCTCTGTACAAATCGTTACCCTCTCAAGTACGTTCACCAACACCAGCAAACAATGAGAAACCACTTGAGGACGAGAAGTGAATATAAAATTAGATTACCTTAAAGAAAGATAATACATGAAGATTCTTTTTCACTCCTAGTGCAACTAGTAACAAACCATGGGCCTTTGCAACATTGTTAATAAGCTCCGTCACCTTCTTTCCAACACCTGCACCACCAAAAAGTTCAATTTTTCCACCTTTTTGATACGGATCAAGTAGATCTACCACCTGTCATCAAAAGCAGCTAAATAATACTACCAGAGACAGTAGACAACAACGTGATTTATGTATTCAGAATGATTTGTTTATCGAGTGAAGAACCAGCAATTTTTCCCGGTCTTGAACCTCTCCTCAAGCCTAACCTTGGTCTCTTTCGCAGCAGTCACCTTTTTGTCACGTGCCTGAAGAACATCAGCATTGACGACATCCTTCAGATCCCCATCGACTGTGTAACGAGTAGGCATGATGTGGTTGTAGTTCACGAGCTTGATGAAAGCCTTCATACGAGATATCTTCGCCTGCTTCTTTGCTGAATCCTTACGGATCACCTTTTTCGGGTACTTTGAGACACCTGCAACCAAATAATGGCCATATGGCCTGTCTCTTGTTTCTTCATCAAATGAAGCTTTCCAGGCAGCATATTTCCCTTGAAGAATGATAAAAGCTTTGTTTGGCTTCCAAAACTTCACCATCCTCGCCGCCACGGATTCTCACTATCTCTCTCGGCTGGATGAAATGGTAAATTTTGAACTTACGAACTCTACAAGTAAACCATTTCACATCCAAATCCAAAAAATAATTTGAATCGCTGAAAAACACAATAGAAAACCGCTAAATTTTGAACTTATGAGCATTGCAAGGCTATTTCACATCCAAAACCGAAAAAAAAAAAACTTTCAATCACAGAGTAATACAACAGGAATTGCTATGAACTAATGAACACTACAAGTACACAATTTCACATCCAAATTCAAAAAATAACTTAAATCACTGAAAAATACAATAGGAAAAAGGTAAATTTTGAACTTATGAACGCTACAACTACACTATTTCACAGCCAAATTCCAGAAAAAGAATAACTTTAATGCACTAAAAGAAACATCAAAAAACGTGAAAATAAAGTTTTGCACAATCACATAAACAACATAAAGTACTTGCAAAAATCGTCAAGAAGTTCCTCCCGTCATTCCCATTAACTAGAAGCTCACTTTTCTGGTTAATAGGGCCAAATATGATGCCCCTACACGAGCCCCCTGCCCCACTCCCTCAAGGCCCTGTCCGCCCGCCTCAAGTCCTCACCCGAGATCCTTGCGAAACCCCCATGAGACCCCTAAGGCCCCCAAGGCCCTACTTGAGGCCTTGCAGTCCCTGAGGCCCTACAACCCCCAAGGCCTCGCCGGCCCCGAGGCTACCCACCCACCTCGAGGCCTGGCCCGCCTAGCTTAAGGCCTCACTCGCGCACCTCGAGGCCCCACCTGCCCGCCTCTAGTTTTGGCCTTGCCCACCCCAAGGCCTCGCCCGCTTCGATGTCTTGCCCACCTCGAGGCCTTGCTCACCTTGAGGTTTTGCTTGCCCTGAGGCTTCACCCACCTTGAGGCACCGCTTGCCTCAAGGGCCGCCCGCCGCCTCGAGTCCTTTGCCCCGAGGCCGCCCGCGCCTCCTACCCCTTCCATCCACTAACTTAAACCCGAGACCCTACCCCAACCTGAGACCTAAGATTCAAACCCAATCCCGACCCTGACCCGGAGACTTGACCTTGACCAAAACCCGAGACCCGACACCCTTCTTGAGATCCGACCCCGACCTCGACCCTAACACCTAACCCGAGACAAAATTAGGATGGAAAGTTGAGGTTTGAAGTTCAAAATGATTTTGGAAAATGTTTTACTTACTTTTTTAAGAAAATAAAGTAGAACACAAAAATGATAAAAAGTCTTTTAGGGAGATAAACAGATCAAAGTATTCAGAAGCTGCATATAACTTCTACAAGCTATAATACAAAGTAGAACATCAAATACTTGCCAATATATGGCCTAAAATTAATAAGGAAATGTGCATGAAAAAATTCATCATGGAAGATAGATCATGATTAAAATTGTAGTGCAGGTGGTAGTTAATGCATGAAAACAATATTCTAACAGATAGATAATCCAAGAAGATGATACAACATAAATGTTGGCGTAGCATGATAAGTTAGAACTTTTAACATGAAACTTAAGTGTTATTCTAGAACCCTATGTTAGCTGCAGATTATTTCCAAAAAGATCAGTGTCCTATAAGTTTATAAACATATTTCCCCATAAAACTAGAATATACGCCATGCGAAGTAAATCTCATACGGCCTCTATGATACATATATGCTATTTATGCCAAATGCACTTCCTTGAAAAGAAGAGAATTATGGGATAGTTTGGAAAGTATGAGCAACTCCATAGATGATCCATGGTGTATTGGACAATAATGAATCCTAATGAGAAACTAGGGGGCATACCCCACAGGGCTAGCAGGTGTTTTGACTTCATTAGCACCATGGAGGCGCATGTGGACTATCTGATATTGGTTTTGTTGGTCCTAGGTATACTTGGTGTAATAACAGGAGACCTGGTAAAAGAATATGGAAAAGACTTGATAAAGTGTTTGTTAATGATATATGGGCTGAAAACTATCAAACCAACACCATCAAACATCTGGCAAGAGTTGGATCAGATCATAGACACCTTTACTGATGAAAAGCCACTCTGATAAGACTGATTTCATCAGATACTTTAGGTTTTTAAACCTATGGACTCAGCATCAGGACTTCCTTTAGGTAGTGCAAGATTCTTGGAATATGTATGTCATTGTGGATATTACAAAGTAAGTTAAAAGCTCTCAGAAAAAGACTCAGTCAGTGGTCTAGAAACACTATTGGAGATATTTATGAACATGTTAACACTTGGGAAGCTAAGGTCCAGCTTCTTGAAGAACTGGATCTTGTCAATAATACTAAACAAAGCAGGGAGGAATTGAACAAGGAGCATGCAAAGTATGTGAAATGGCTCAGTATGCAAGACGCTCTTCTTAGGCAAAAGGTTAAGAAGATTTTCATAAATATATTCATAGTGTTATTAGAGATGGGAGGAAGAAACTTCATATTCACAGGATTAAAAACCACAATGATAAATGGACTCAGGAGGAAAACAAAATTGCCAAAGCTGCTATTAGGCTTTACAGGAAACTTTTTAATTTGGAGCAGCCTGCTATAAATAACAACTTCCTGGAGTGTACTCCAAGTCTGATTAGTTATTTGTTTAAAAAAATTTCTTAATTCACTCTTCTAATTCAACTTTAATACAGTGTAATACACTTTTAATACAAGTTTAATTCATTTTTGCAGTTTGTTGGTTGATTTGTTATGATTTGATGACTTTTTTAAATTCTTTCTTAATTCACTCTTCTGATTGATTTTCTTGGTTAATTCATAATAGATTCAAGTTTAATTCAATCTATAGCACACTCTCTCGTCGTTTCCTTAGTTATTTGTTTAAATTCTTTCTTAATTGACTCTTCTAATTCAACTTTAAAACGGTGTTATACACTTTTAATACAGGCTTAATTCATTTTTGCAGTTTGTTGGTTGATTTGTTATGATTTGATGACTTGTTTAAATTCTTTCTTAATTCTCTCTTCTAATTGATTTACTTGTTTAATTCATAATAGATTCAAATTTAATTCAATCTATAGAACACTCTCTCGTCGTTTCCTTAGTTATTTGTTTAAATTCTTTCGTAATTGACTCTTCTAATTCAACTTTAATACGGTGTAATACACTTTTAATACAAGTTTAATTCATTTTTGCAGTTTGTTGGTTGATTTGTTATGATTTGATGACTTGTTTAAATTCTTTCTTAATTCACTCTCCTGATTGATTTACTTGCTTAATTCATAATAGATTCAAATTTAATTAAATCTATAGAACACTCTCTCGTCGTTTCCTTAGTTATTTGTTTAAAAT